>WTXE01000224.1:0-43635 GCA_022496225.1 Russula aff. rugulosa BPL654 | reverse complement strand
GAATATCTCGCAGAGTGGCTCGTTTCCTGGTGCGCTCTACCCAATACTCTCTGACCATCGATGCAATTTCCCTCATCCTCTCTTTTTCTCCACTATAAAGGATTCCATTCTACTACCTTTTCAAGACGCTATTCCTTCTCTACCTTGCTCTTCCGCAAACACAAGGCGCCTCATACCTCTACCAAACACAGCTCGAACCCGTCCTACGTGAGCACGAACCCCAAATAGACGCCGCCCTTGCGCAGCTCAGGGCCCGCGTATTCGCTTTTCTCCAAGCCCGGGCACGCATGCTCTGGGACAACGTCGTTGCCAGCGCCACCGGCCCACAGTCAGCACCCGCTCCCGAGTCTGTGTCGGGGAGCTCTGTGCAGACACCCGCGCTTAGCGCCTCGGTGTCTGGTCCGACGCAAATCCTCGGCACACTGTGGCGCACTTATGGTCCCGCCATCGTCGCGGGTGGTACCGCACTTCTTCAGCGCCAGGGAGTTACTCCCAGGGACGCTCGCGTGAGTTCCACCGGAGACGAGCGACCACAGGGTTACGATGTAGGCGATGATCCCGAGCCCGTCCCGATGCCGCGTATGCAGAGTCGCACCCCATCATCCGAGTCCGCTGGCGGCCTCAGAGCACGCGTCGCTAGCAGCACGACTATTGGCCCCGGTGGCCGCTTCGAAGAGATCGAGGTGCCGAGTGATGCTGAAGGTGGGCGGGCCAATGGCTCGCCGACATCCCGACCTTCAAGTGGCTGGTTCAGCTGGATGTCCGCTGCGCCAACACACGCCAGGTCCGACTAGAGATTCGGCATGACAGTGTGGGACGCTAACGTAAGAATGGCTGATCTCCCCTCTGTATATGGACGTCCGTCTCAGCGTTGAAGCACCCCCTCGATGAAGCTCCCGTACGATTATTGTTCGATGGCATATTCTCAGGTCGTTGTTAGGGTATCATCGATATCATCGTTTGCATATCCAAATTATTGTATCGAGGCTAGAGGACTCAACGCTCATGTTTTTAAGCAAAGCCTCTCATTGCGACGCATGGTATGCAACCTCTGTAGATTAGATTAATCACGGAAAGAATGTACTCCTATAAGTCCATGGGTGGAGCAGTGTACAGACCGTGGGAAGTAAAAAAAAAACGGATAGAAAACGGAAGGCGAGGAAAGCGATCAGCAAACAAAGAATGTCCTGAAAGTCCAGCATTACAACTGATTACATAGTGAACAGTGAAGAGCGATGGTGTCACTGAGAATAACAGCTTATGGCCGGATCCGAATCAGCTCAGCGTCCCGAGGGAGTAAAAGAAACTCACGCGTGGCGATCAAGGCGACGAAAATTGCGATGACCATAAAGAATACAGGAACGTATTTGATAATCTGTGGAGGTTGTCAATTCCACATGTGAGGGGTTTGGGAGCGTTCCAATACTCACGATGGCACGGCGCTTCTTCCTCAGTTTGATGTTGAAAATGGGTGCATGTATCTGCTTTGACGGCCGCAGCCAGACTGCAGGCGAATAATTTAGACGAAATCACTGCCTACCGGTTTAAGACTTACAGAGTAAAATCGAATGAAGCCGGTCAATATAAGGTACTAGCAGCCCAGGTGTTAGCATGAACAAGATGAAGTGGCCGATCAGGAAGTCAGAGCTCCAGAGGGACAACTCGATTATCTTGACGATGAATTCACGCGCCGGTTGCGAAAGTGCGTGGGCACCGAGGCCACGGCCGTACCACTTGCCCGTCCACCATGCCCGATTGGTCTCGTCATGTTTGAATTCGCGTGAGAGGAACACCGAAATCAGTACTTTGTGAATGGCACGCTGGATCGCCACAATCGTGATGAGACCAAGGACAGCATGCGATGCGTTCCAAAGTTCAAGGAGCCACTACATTGATCGAAGGTGAATACAGTCAGATGAAGTTGTTCAAACAAGGTAGGAAGACTTACGAAGAACTCGAAAAACCCGATCATGCCAATCGTGCCAAGTACGTGGGCAACGGATGCCATGACCGCACCAAACCGCACGCAGCATGAGTCAAGCATTGGCCCAAGAAAGAGGGAGACGAAGAAGAGAACAAGTAAGACAGCCGCGTTCCATACGATGGGGCCGATTGACACAACAGTAATGCGGATGAGAGGGCTTGGTGGCGTCTGACCTTCGACTGGAACGACTTGACAAACATGTACGCGATGACGAGGAGAATTGCGAAGAAGATGGGGAAAATAACTTCTGAGACAATGACTGCACGCCAACCAGCCCGAGGTACGTCGCCAGACAACTTTTCCGATGGTCTGCCAAGTTTCTTCTTCTTGTAGCCCGTGATCATTGTGCGCGACAGCCGGCAATATCCGATCCATGAATTATTGTGCGAGCGAGAATTCCCGCGAGACATCCAGCGCAAGAACTCACTTTCAAATACCATGAGTAAGGGTCTATGGCCGAAACTAGGTGACTCACCGGTAGTCGACGATAAAGTCTGTGAACGAGAACTGGTGGGGATTGAAGAGAAACGGTGCGATACAGAGAGCGAGAATGGATATCCAGAAGTATATGAGGTACGGCGTCCAGAACGATAGTGTCACATAGAGCAACATTAGCAGAGTACGCATGCCCAAGTAAATGCTTGGGCCGGCGAAGCGCGAGAAAAGAATGCTGAATGAGATCCGAGACGTTGCGAAGCCACGTCCAGTGGCGATGTATCGCGCGCCACCGAAAGTAAGGTTGTTTAGGATCGAGTGCGTATAAATCTGCGTGGAGAATACTTCGAACATCGGTGAAAACGACACAAATTGCTTGCTGAGACGCGCAAGCGCACGGCCAGTGCCACGCTCGATCAGTTCTGCCAGGACAACGCGGTCAAGACTAAAAGTCGTACGAGAAGGGGCAGAAACTCTGTTACTCACCTTGAAGAAATAGTGGTAAGAACGCGATCATGAAAACCAAGAAAATGCTGATAATGCAGTGGTGAATCCAATTAAAGACCGGGTGGAGGTTGTAGCATCCCCCTTGTCCATTAAGCGGCTGGCCAGTGCTCGAGTATTTGCAAATCGTAACCTCCGAGTTGAGCGTTCCCAGGAACACCACTGCAGGAAAAATAAGTCATTTCTTTTTAGGCGCAAGGCATCAAAGATAAAAGGCGTACTCGTTACGACGAAGAGCTGCACAGACAGAATAATGAGCATGTTATTGATGTGAAAACCAGGATGTCCGTAGTAGAATGTGAGGAAGCGGTCGATGGGAAGTTGCGTTCCTAGGTAGTAGTACTCGCGGCTGAGCATTTGCTCGCCCATACCCGTGCCGATCTTCGTCTGGAAATTCAAGATTGTGCCAAATCCAAGGTCGCGTCCCTTTCCACACTGATAATATTCCGTGTGTTTGATTCGTCCGCCGCGTCCAAAGGCGTTAATTCCCGCGTAAATATCCTCGTTCAAGTGTAGGCCTTTCTGCGCTTTGGATATGCCACCACGTGTGTTCATGAATGTCGCGTTGAGAAAATCAGGGTGCCCGTAATGTAGTTTGCCCCCAATCCAAGCGAGTGAACGCGCTGTCAGCGTGCCGAATGTCTGTTCCTTGCCAGCGGCGATATCGCCCAGTATGCCAATGTTCTCCGAGAATATATACTCGCGGGCGCCGACGATAGCCACGGGAGAGGCATTGTACTCCTTTTGACCCCACTGGGCGTATGGGCTCTGACTACTGACTGAGTATTCCTCGAACTCCGAGAGGACGTTACGGATTTTGAGACACTCTTCAAGATAGTTATCTTGGTTGGCGTCGATAAGCTGCAAGTATTCACCGCGGTAAAAGATAATTGCATGGTTCTGGTTGTCCGACTTGCCGTCACCAAGAATCGGGTTACCAGGCAGTTCGATCCGGAACTTGGGTTTGCGCCGCCCTGTTGGGTATTAAACTCGGAATGACCGTCGATTAACGCAGAGTAGAGACGTGGTTCGCCGCCATCTTTGCGGGCCTCTTCCTCAAGGTAGGCAATCTGAAGTTCCGGGTATGCGCGGAGTAAAAATTCGGCATTCTCGTGTTCTTCCTTATTGAACTTGGAGTACCGCTGCATGGAGACGACAAATTTGAACTTGCGACGAGCCATGCGCTCAAGTTCGCGTTCGAGTTTATCCGTGTTACCCCAAACATCTGAACCACCTCGGGGTTTTCAACGCGGTATAGTAGCTTTATCGCCTTGGCGTAGTTCATCATGCCCGAGACGGTGCGGTAGAGGGTTTGGAAGCGCAACGAAGCCCAAATACGGGTCCGCAATGTGAATTCAGGGGCTGCGCTCTTGAAACCGATACAATAGAACGGGAGGTCGTCCAGTTTGGAAGAGCCCTTTTCATCTCCTGGGAACGCGCCGTCGTACATGTCTGACTCTTGTGCTAGGATTTTGGTGTCCCTAACAAAGTTTTCCCATTCGAGGCTATGCAGCTGCTTTAAATATTCCAAGAGCGTAACGCGAGTATTAATGTCGGACTCCTTGATGATCTCCCGCAACGAAAGTAGGATCTGAAGACGCGTATGTCAGGAAGCGATCCCAAAGGAAGAAAGATGACATACTTTCTCATTGTAATGGGGGTAAGGACTGTGAATGTGGGCATCGCGTCTACCGGAAGTGCCTCTGGTAGGGCCGTCGTAAGGGACTGGGCAAAAAACGAGATGCGTCGTTCCGCTTCGGAGCCAGGCGGGAAGAAGCTACCCTTGAACCCCTTGTCGGTTTGTGCGACAAAAAAACGGGGGGGCACGCAGACTGCGACGACCATCTGGGGTGTCAACTTGATGGTAAAGTAACTTCTGCACGTGATCAATGGACAGCAAGTGTTCGCGGTACATGGAGATGATTATCGCATTCCAGATCTGAGAAACAAGGACCTACAAAGGGGGATTAAATCGATGTGTGCGTGAGTCATACGATACACACCTTGGGCTTGTACCGAACCTCTAGGTCAGAGGTCGCGAGAATCTTGGAATATATGCGCTTCGGTAATCGAGCATAGATATCCCTCCAAGGCGTCCAAATTGAAAGTCCGAGCGTGAAGGAGCGAGCGATGGAGTAGACAGTATTCCAAATGATATACCACAGGACGTGTCCAGGAAGAATAGGACGAGGTCCATGATAAACATGATCGCAAGGGTGAAAGTGGCGTGATTACGGCAAAGCGAATCACCGAACAATTTTTCGTGACAATTCTGGATCTTCATTCCGGCCATGGCCCGGATTGGATCGCGAAAGGCAAGGGTTAGGAAAAAGTACGATTCCGTGAACTTGCAGCCGAATACAAGAAACCACAAAAAGACGCTCCCCAGGCGCGCTTGAGAATTTAGGATCGGATAACTGGCCGTGAAAGTTTGAGATGCGAGGTACTTGCGCGACTTGCTCGCGACCCGGTCGCCAAACATCCGACCAGAGGGCATGATTCCAAACAGCAGGGTCGCACCGATAGAGATGAAAAATTGGACGATACCGAGAATAAGAGCGAGTGATCCGCCGCCGCTCGGCTGATTCTCCACAATGGCGATGTAGAAGGTAGGACCGGCCGTAAGACCTAGTGTGACGAGGAGAAAAAGTAACCGACGAGTGAGGTGGGATGTATTATTCCAGGTTGTGGGGATGTACGAAAACTCCATGAGGGTTGCAAGGATCATGATGATGGTTGCAACCGCACCCCCAAGTGCTGTCGCGGACCATGTCAAAGCAGACGAGTGGCCTCGCTTCGGCTGGTATATAGTCGGGGCATTGTACGCTGTGTAGAACCAAAACAACGAGATATGGATGACCCAAATGCGGTTGAAGTTGACCAGCAAATGCCCGAACGAGCGCTTCTCGTAATACGTCTTGAAGAATGCGCGGTTCCAGTCGATACGGTCGAAACGCAAGAAACGCTGTGCCGGTGGAATGTCGACCAGACGAGTCTGACAAAAAGGATCAACACGAATCGGTCCAGATCATAAGGGTTAGACGTACCTTATCTGTAAGCACAATGCGAGCAATACCCTCTGGATACCAGAACAACTGGTTTACATCGTCGTAACCAATGATGCGATCGTGATCACGTTCTCGCCGCACAAACTTGCCATCAACAGCCTCATAGCCTTGATCACGAATGAAGCGATAAAGTGGCTTGATAACCGCACGGAGGTAGAGCCCTTCTGGGACAGGATCGATGCGGTTCTGGCAATCGGGAGAGCGGTAGTAGTCATCGGCGCATTTGAAAATAAAGCAGAGGCATTCGGGCATGAATCGGACTTGCGCTGCTTCTCCCCAGCAAAGGAGATAAAGGGCTATCTGTCGCATACGGTCGTACTGGGACATGTTGTTCATTGCCTGCCGCCAACGTTCTAGGGCACTAGTCAAGGATTTCTCGGAATGGTTGCGGCCGCCGCCACGCTTGGAGCGGAGGCGCTGAAGACCTGGGTTTTGAGTATGACCAACAGCATCATCGAGATCTAGCTGGGCAGCAAAGTACCACTTGCGGTAATTTGCATGCTGCCCCCCAATGTAGTCCGCATGAAGAGTGAGAAGTGCCTGGTTAGGGGACATTCGCGACGCACGGCTGTCGAGCAGGTGCATCGTGAAATCGAACTAGGGTCGCTATGAATTACAAGCACGGGATGGCGTGGCACGCAGTATTTGAAACATACCATATTCCGCATTGAGTCTCTTTGAAAGCCAAACTTTTGCTGAAGGTCAAGGAATATGTCTTCTATCTCCTCCTTGGAAAGTGGGATATTGCGTTCGGCTCCCCATGCAGGGTAGGGCTCACTACCAGTGCTATACTGAGAAGCGCCGAAGTCACCGAGATTGGGCGCCGAAGAGCGCCCACCGTTGAGAGACTCTGCGGAAGGACCCAGGCGCTGGCCATAGACATCATGGTCCGAGTCTGTGTCTGGTTGGCCTGTAATCACGAGTAGTGAGGTTCAAGTGTAAGGGATATGAGGGGAAGAACACAAACCATATGGGTCAGGGTGGTCGTAATCATTCAGTCCAGCGGCACTACTCTCTGAGCCGTAGTTGTCTCTGTGATAAGCCTCAGATTGTTCAACATCATTATCGTAATAATGCCGAGCATTAAAAGGGTCGTTCATGTCGGCGGGAGGGGATGGAGAAGGGTAACCCTCATGACTGCGCGACGGATTATGACGGGCAGAAGACATAATGAGGGGTAGAGAAGGAGAAGGGGAGAAGGGCACGAAAAATGCCAGGGGCGGTCCTGGTCGTGGTTGTCGTGCAAGGGACGCCAGCGCTCAATGTGACAAGGACCGTGAGGCGGTTGAGCCGTGCGACCGTGCCGGAACCCTACAGAAGCCGAGGACACAGGACAGTCCGGCTGTTGCCGCCTGCCCGACGCCCGTCAAACCACCAGCCTCGATTGAGCTTAGTCTAGTGCTGCGACGAGCTTGGGGTTTATACCCTCATTTCAGTTGAACTCATAATACATCGTACTGTATCCTATCCCGACCATCGAACGGGACCCATCACTTGAATGTTGAACGGTGGTTGGTGCATCGTTGATGGTGGCACGGGCGGCGTAGCGCCGAGATGACATGACAGACATGTACGTACATAACAGCGATCTCTTCTCCCACACGCCAATTGAATCCCGTCATATCGTACCAGGTGTGTTTTTCCCCTCCGGGAGCCGTTTGTTTTCCTAAACCCTCAGGATGACCCATGGAAACTACTTGTCGCCCTGACTGCTGGCGGACGCCTGAGTCCCTCATCAAAGGTTAGCCTTCTTCCCCTTCCTCCATGCCTGGACGCCGTCGATGACATCGTTCCTGGCAGACACAGCACAAGACCGTATCAGTCCTCTCGCTCTCGGTGGCAAGACGTCTCATAGCTCTAACAACCGCGCGCATATGCATATCATGACCAAGTTCACGGGTTCACGACCCTTAACATGACCATACGCCCATCTCGCATCCTCGCTGTTACTGTACATGTGGTCTCTATGCGCTCGACTCCTACCGCATATGTTGGGGGGACCGGATGCATACAGTCATGCCCCGCGACAAGGAACTTGTTACATTTATCGTGCGTCGAACTTCCCTCTGACTTATTTCCGGGCGTTGATGAAACCAACCTAACCTGCACCCGACCGGTATATAGAGTGGGTGTTGTCTTACCAACGGAGTGCAGTATTCCCCACCTTTGGAGTACAGTACTGTAGTCGCAAGCCAGACGGCCTTGTTGCACTTCATCCGTACTCTTTCCGATGTTGAATGGCCCCTTTAATACTGTATGTCAATGGTTACGGTAATGTGTGCAAGTATTGTAATTTCATTGCCGAGACTTATTTAATCGGTTTATAACCGTACAGTAGAGTATAGGCTACTGTAATTTGCAAGCCTCATCACCGCCTCGTCCTCCCTCATTCCGGCATCGCTTGCCCACCTTGCAACCTCCACCCCTCGCCTACCCGTACCATGCTCTTCTCCCTTGGTTTCTTCCTATACCTTGTGTGCGTCGCAACTTCCTTTCATCCGGCAACAATTATCCGTTCCTTCTTCCTCTTCATCCGTCACTCTCCCGTTATTTTCATTTCTCTCCATCTCACAATCGACCTTCCCGATGTTTCTCATTTAGTCCTCCACTTATTCATCTACCTCCTGAAGACCATCACTTTCTATTCAGCCTACTCCCACTCCAGCAACAGTTACCTCTCGCCCAGCAACACCCTCTTCCCTTCTGACGCCAGCAGCGGTGTCCTTTTAACGGTCGATGTAGGTCGCGTCTCAGGCATGCAGGTATTACTGTGGGAGGACGCGGATGAGCTGCGCATTCGCGCTCTGGCGGATGCACTTGAAAAAAAATATGGAAGTTCGATCGATGTGGGCGTCAGTGAGCGCGTCGTGCATTGTATGGAAATCACATTGCACGCGTGAACTTGACAAAGCCCGCGCACACATCGCCATAACTGCGTGCAGGTTGACGAGACCTGGAAACTTCCAAGCGACAGATGGCCAATGTCGATAAATTCAAGGGCAGCGGCTATAACAGTGGCGGCTGGGCTCATCCAATACGCATCAATCTCTATGAGGACGATACAAGCAGCGGTGCTCTCGTCATCAATGTGATCGGTGTTGCTACCCGGGAACGCGTCGCGATGAGCAAACTGACTCGACATCCGAGCCCGTGTTCCTCACCCTCTTCCCATAGCTCCCGCTCTCTATCCTCGCTCGTGACATTCGGATCGAATACTCCACCAAGACAGAAGTCAGTAACTCCCGCGAGCGCGACAGACGCAAGAGCAAAACAAGCGTATGACTCTTTATGCTTCTTGCGCTCAAACATGCGGAGATTTTGGCACGTATAATACACGTAATGAAGGCCTTTTCTGAGATGGATGGGCACCCAGCCGAAGGTTGAAGATTTCTGGTGTGATGACTTAGGAGAGTCTAGCACAAGTGTTCTCAAAATAAATAAATAATCGGATGAATTATGTAATTATACTGATGTGGCAAGATCATCTATTTTCTACACTCTTCCACACGTTCCACGGTCCATCGTGAAGTGAAGCATTAACTTGCTTTTCACCCCTCCCTGTTGTCCTTTGGGCACACTTTCACGTGGTTATTATGTCGCAGCAGGTTTGCAACAGTATGCATGTGCGTAATGGTTTCGCTCCGCCTCATCTTCATTTTTCCACTCCAAAGGCCATGCGCGATGCACGTCCTGCACAAATGACTATGTGTCAGGCGCCATGATGTGTTTTTTTTCGACCTTCCCGCTTTTCATGTGGCAGGAACGCTATGGAAGAACCGGGTCATGTTTAAACGTTCGGTTCTATGCCAGAGCTTAGGTTCAATTCCATTATCTTCTCGACGTTATCTACGTTTCTTCTATTTACTGATGTTTACATTGTAGTCCGTTCCCAAAGATCTGTTGGTCTAGTTGGCGGATCACCTACCTATGATCTTGTCGAGGCTTTCGAGGCACCAGACGCCCCAGCCCGCACTTACGAATACAGCCCAGACGGGAGGCTTTTTGCACTTGCAGTTCCGTCAGGGTGCGTTAAATTACAGTGTCTATGGAAGTGCTATCTTATGCGAGAACCTTTAGAGTACGTGTCCATCAAGCGGATACTGGGGTTCTGCTTCACGAGCTCGCAATTCCTGATGTTGTTGATCTCAGTTTTTCTCCACGCGGGACGTATCTCTCCACCTGGGAGAGACATGTCAAGCTCGGAGACGGCAGTCAACATAAGAACCTGCGCATCTTCGCTGTCTCCACCGGGAAAGAGCTCATATCCTTTTCTCAAAAGTCCCTGGACGCCTGGAATGTTCAGTACACTATTTCCGAATCCCATGCCATCCGCCTTGTTGGTCCCGATATTCAAGTTTTCAATCCGGCTGAGTGGGAAAAGGGCGTCGTTGACAAACTCAAAGTCGAAGGAGCAACCGCTCTCATGCTCAGTCCCGGCCTCAATCCCTCTGTCGCTGTCTTTATTCCCGAAAGGAAGGGTCAGCCCGCGAGCGTTCGCATCCATGCCTTGCTCAACCTGAGCGCGCCGCCTACCTGTCGAAAGACGTTCTTTAAAGCTGAGAAATCTCAGATTAAATGGAACAATCTTGGCACGCAAGTCCTTGTCCTTACCCAAACGGATGTCGATAGCACCAACAGAAGCTATTATGGACAATCGGGCCTTTACCTACTCAGCGCCGCGGGGAACTTCGACATTCGAATTGACCTTGATAAGGAAGGCCCGATTCACGACTTTGCCTGGAGTCCAAACTCGAAAGAGTTCGGCGTCGTGTATGGCTGTGAGATCTTATGAACAACATTTGGATACTTTCCTGACGTCGTTTTTTTTCAGTCATGCCTGCCAGGGTTATGCTTTTCGATCAACGTGTCCGGACCTTGCATGACTTCGGTACTTCTTTCTCTAACTACATATCTTTCAACCCTCAGTCGAGATTGCTCCTCCTGGGGGGCTTCGGTAATCTTGCCGGCAAAATCGATGTTTACGACAGACGTTCGCTGACGAAGATATCAACAATTGACGCATCGAATACGTCACACTGCGAATGGTCCGCGGACGGCAAATTTATCCTCACCGCTACACTCTCTCCGCGCTTGCGGGTTGACAATGGCATCAAAATATGGTATTTGCTCGGCCAGCTCGTACATGTCCAAGAGTGCGAAGAACTCTATCAGACGAGCTGGCGCCCCGCTCTCCCAGATGCAGTGCCCCCGTTCCCCTCTGTGATTCCGCCAGCGCCGGCCCCATCTGCCCAAGCTACAGCGGCTAGTGCAAAGCCTTCTCTAACTCGACCCTCGGGGGCATATCGCCCACCCGGCGCACGTGGGCAAGGTGCATCTCTTGCTTACAGCCGTGAAGAGGATAGCGGATCACCAATGGGTACTCCTCGTGGTAGCGGCACAGCGACTCCCACACGTCAAGGTCGCTCTCTTGTATCCTCATTGAACGTTAAAGGACGCGGACATGTTCCCGGTGCCCCTACGGCCCCACTTAATACCGATAGTGCGAAGCCACGTAAGCGTAAAGGTCCCAAAGAGAAGGGTGTGGATGGCGGGCGGCGGAATGGTGGGCCCCAACTTGAGTCTCCAGCTGCTGAAGCGCCCGTTTCGGAAGTCAATAGCAGTGAACCTGCGACGAACGAGGATTCCATTCCACCCACGCCTGGGGTTGAGTCGCTTGACCCTGTGCAAAAGAAGGTCCGAAATTTGAGCAAAAAGGTGAGCCAACGCTTGCCCATCGTTCGAATACAGCCTTCTGATACTTGTGTTTTTAGCTAAAAGCCATTGATGAGCTCAAGGAAAAGGCAGCGCGTGGTCAGCACCTCGAGGCGACCCAACTTAAGAAGATCGAGAGTGAAGCGGACATTCGAAAGGAGCTCGCTGCATTGAACATATTACCTTGAGCAGTTCTTACTGTGTGTGACTAGCCATTTGCTTTTTTCTGGGCTGTAAGGGTGTTTTCATCGTGTATTTCATCTGCTCCATGTTAATAATGTAGAGTAGAGAGAAATTATAGAGAAATTAGAGCATATTCAAGATTTGAATTTATTTTTTGAATATTTTTCTTTTATACTCATGTCAATTATTATTATACAGTGAAGTTTGAAGCATAATTTTTATAAAATATGCAAAAAAAATTAAGTATAAATTTTAAAAACAAATAAGATTAGATTAACTGTAATTTTATTAGGTAAAATTACATACAGTGCTCATCATGACTTTGTGACAGGTCTATTATATTGATACCTATACGATGACGTAGACATTACTCTAGCTAGTGATGTCACGGGTATGGGTAACCTGTGCGGGTTTTTACCAGGGTATAAGGGGTAGGGGTATGGGTAGGGTTTCTGGTACCCCTCAGAAACCCGCACCCACAGCTGCGGGTAAGCAGAAAACCCGTACCCGCAGCATATACCCGTGGCATGAATTGATATTGGGTTTGCGGTTTTTGCGAAGTCCTTTTGTCGTGCATGTGCCTGAGAAAGTAGCTCATGGGCATGGTGTTGGTGATGTTCAAGGGAGGCATGGCGCCAGTGGTGGTTTATGGGCGAGGAGGCTGTCAACAACATTAGAACTGAGTTGCCCTTGGCCAAGAAAACTGCCAGACTTGGAATCAAATAAGAGGCCACAAAGAGGGGACACATGAGGCCATAAGGTGTCAGACTGTGTCCAAGACGAAGTGATTGGTGTCTGGCCAATGGCCACAGCCCACACAAGAGGACGCCTGAGGTGTTGGACTGTGAGCATACATACAGAGAGAGCAATTGGGCAATTGCTTTGGCTTGAGAATCCCATTGAGCAGTCGTCCAAGGCACTGCCCGTGAGGCGCGTGAGGGTTGAGGCCATTGAGGCATTGAGGCGTTGAGTATGTTGAGTTTTCAGACTCATTTTGTTAGGATTACCCAATCTGGCATGTAATACCCACGCCTTAGTAATACGGATATGGATGCATTCTCGTGCTACAGATAAGGAACATCTAGTCCCGAGAGTCCAGAGACTTTGCTCTCCCCCACTCCGCTTTGTTCTCCCACTAAGTGTGAAGCATATTCCAGTGCTTCCATTCTAATTCCTAAGAGATTATGGGCCCTGCAGCCTAAATAAAGACCTCAGAGATATATTATCACTACCTCCATCTTATCTAATCAAACAAGTGCCTTAATTGGCATAGCCCCTATTTGGCTCATCACACATGTCATCTACACGACAATCTTCACACAGTCCATCAGGCCAGCCAGAAATGGCGCTAATGAAACCAAATGTAGTCTAATATAATCTAATATTAGTTTTGATTAGACATTTGACACTCTCCCTAGTTTTAATTAGCTAAAATGCAAATCATACCAAATAAAATGCAAATTGTATCAAATGATCGGATCTAATGATCTACATCATATGAAATCAATTGAAATCAGACCAAATCAGACCAAATTATTCATTTTCATTGTTTTTTTTAATTGATTTGATACAATTTAATTTTTGTGAATGGGATCAAATCCGGCAATTTACATGATATCTAATTGTATCTAATTGTACCAAAGTGCTAAAAGAATCGCGTCTGAAGTCCCCGGAGCTATTATTGTCTGTGAAACAGCCAAGGGGCAAGCAGCGGGGGCAGTGATGCATCTTGAGGGTGGTGCGTATAGGACAAGATCTTCCACCTGTGTTTCTTCTTTGGCATCGTGCTGCTGCTGTGGGTGATGTGGTGGTGCCTGGTTTACTTTGTATCCATGTCTGTGTGAATAGGCATGGGGGGTGCATGAGTATGTGGTAAAGCAACTGAATATATGAATTTACAGGGGAATCTGGTATACCTTGAATGGGATATGTCAGTGACACCGGATATTGAATGATTGGCACGCATGACTCAGCGTCTAAGTAGGAACTTGTACGTCGGGCTGACTCCAAAATCCATTGGAACTTCCCTGCAATAGACCATTCTGGCAGAGTGAGCCAGGTTCACATTGCAGCAAGGGAAGGTTTGAGTCTGGACCAGCGAGGACAGGCACTCTGGAGATGCAGGAGAGCCATAACTGGCGCTACTCTGATCAGAGTTATCTGGGCTGACAACAACGATAGGCGATGCAGGAGTTGCCCTCTCGACTGCTAATCTACAGTCCTGGGGAGAGGGAGCAGATTGAGCAGATGAGCGAAAAGGCTATGGAGAATATCAAAACTGGAACACCGCCTGACCTTGCCATTTGGGGTCATTGCGGAGTGGTCTAACAGGTCCGGTATAGGGAGGAGGCAGAGAGATCTTACGTGCGTCAGTGGTATCTCATGAAAATTCATCTACATAGTTTGGATCATCGCACGCAATGATAAATATCGCTCTAGAAGATATCTCGCCACACCGACCTGTGTTGCTTTGGCGACTCGGATGACATACATTGTGGCTGTGTGGGGGCGGGAGGGGCGGATGGTTTGAAATCAGAAGTTACTGTGACAGAGAAGAGCGTGTGCTCGGGATGATGGAGACTGTCCGCAAGTATGGAGGATAGGATACCATAGCCAGGGCGGGCATTGTTAGAACAGACTTGGGTGTTCCACCATTGCATCTCCTCCGATTTGTTCCGACTATTGATGGTAATGGAACGTCGAGTCGACTCATTGCCCCCAGGATGGCTCGGGACCACTGGCAATCACTGGTTAGTCGAAGAGAAAGGGTTGCTTGACGTACTGCCATAATACTGGCCACTTTAAGATGGCCACGGACTCGCATCCTGATTGGCAGCGTAGTCCGCCAATGCAGGTAATTGTTCTGAATCATCTGGGACAAGCTTGGGCTCATGAAAAGGGGACTTTTCGGACGGCTGTATCATATAATGACCCATTGAAGCAAAGCCCAGAGGGGGCTGCTGGGCGATTGGGCAAAGGCGGGGGCTGGTTCTGAGTTCCGTAAAAGGTTGAAGGAGGAATCGTTGCTACCCCGCCTAACGTAGACATGGGGTCCTCATGTAGATCGGAGGACTTGGTGGTGTCGTTATTGGCCATGTAGGGGTAGCTTGACCTTGACGTGAGACGACAAAGTATGGACACGGAAAATTCTGGTCAGTGTGATAGTCAGTCTGGAACGTGCTCTCCAGTGTTTTTGGTGTGTACAAGGTGGAAGGCGGTAGTGCGGGTCACTATTGACGGTGTACGATAAGCCATGCACCAATATTCAAATGTCTTTTTTTGAGGGAAAATGCCATATTATGCTCTGGGGTAGTGAAAAGCGTCAGTTCGCAGGTTAATTGAAGTGCGGTACACAACTCATCTGCAGGTTGGGAATGTAGTGCGCACTATCTTGCATGCGGCAGAAGATGCAGTCGAGTAATACACATAGCGGATTGGCGGCTTGGATTGGCGTTGTGTCATTTGGTCGAAGTGCAGCAAAATAGAGGGCTAAGAGGGGGCACAGGCAGCCTGAGGCAGGGCAAACTAGGACGGAACTGGGGAGGAAAACCCAATTGTAAGGGCCCATGCTAGCACACTTAAACATGAATAGGCTGTCTAGATTCCAGGGAGACAGCACTGGCAAGTTGGGGTGAGGGAGCAAAGAGATGGAAAAAATCAACCGCGCGTCAACCGTCGACCCCTAACTAGCATCACGAAGATGATACATGACGTGTGACATGTGATGGGCAAGGCATGTCACGCAAGTTGATTTTTGGCAAAGTCGCGACAGACACAGACAGGTACGCAGCGTATGCTTGACTTGCCTGCCAGTGTTGTTTCCTCGGTGTTGCATCCCACCAGGTGTCTCGCGCTATCACATTCGACTCGATGCCGCTCATACGATTCGTGTATGGGCATGCCTTGGTGTCCTCCTCCGACTCGAACATGGTATTATCGGGGGGCCGGAGGCTTCCCATTGGCTTCTTATGCTGCTGAGTACTGGGTCGACCATGCCCGGTTTGAGGATGTCTCATCCTGTATCAAGGACGGGATAAGATGTCTGTTTGATGTTGACAAGCATCACTTTACCCTATGGGTTATTATACAGTGGGCTCAAAAACCATTGCAATGTTTGAGGGTTCTGCGGTGGGGGGGTGTGGCGCTTGGGGGCGTAGGAATGGCGCTTGGCGCTGGTGGGATTGGGGAAAGTACTCCTTCTTGGCTACCAAACAAGCTTTTAATCACGTGATTAGACCCAGTGGTTGTGGAGATATGCCCCATTCAAACATGAGTTATCATTGCAACAGTTTTTGAGCTTTCAATTTTATAATAATGTTTTACAAATAGAGACACCAAATGTTGTTCCAGTGGGCTGAAACTGAGCATGGACATACTGTGACATATAACAAACCCAAATCAGGTGCAAGTGACCCAAAACAGTAACCTATATTTCACTGGCACAGTCATAAAGTCTCTCTTCTCTCATCAACTCTAATACATCTTTTCTCTTCTTCAGGCTGGCTGCCCACATCAAAACATGGCCAGAGCAGTATTCAGAAACACTGGAGTGACCTTTAGAATTCACAAAAAGCCTAACAAAGTTCATTTTAGATCATTTTACTAAGCTTTTCTATCATGGCATACACTATTTAACACATTTTATTGAGCGTAGAGAAGCTAAAACAGCCCAACAGACTTTCAAAAGGCTTGAGACAATTAAGAGGAGTACCATCTTCAATAATATAGTCTGAAATTTTTCAAAACACAGGCATAAAGGTAGTGGAAAAGAAAAAGTAACCTTATTATTATTGCAACAAATTTGAGCTAGCCTGAATCAATTGAATAATTCACAGACAGTTCGTCAGATCGCTTAGTGTTGGCAGAAGACCCTTTAGCTTCTACTTATATCTATTTTCACAAATATTTTCAGATTTTTATCGATTTTATTTCTTTTTATAAACACTTAGCTTAGGCCAGTTTACATTAGTTTCAACAATAGTAAGGTTACTTTTTCTTTCCCACTATCTTTATGCCTGTGTTTTGAAAACATTTCAGACTATATTATTGAAGATGATTCTCTTCTTAATTGTCTCAAGCCTTTTGAAAGCCTGTTGAGCTGTTTTTGCTTCTCTATGCTTAATAAAATGTGTTGAATAGTGTATGCCATGATATAAAAGCTTAGTAAAATAATCTAAAATGAACTTTGTTAGGCTTTTTGTGAATTATAAAGGTCACTCCAGTGTTTCTGAATACTGCTCTGGCCATGTTTTGATGTGGGCAGCCAGCCTGAAGAAGAGAAAAGATGTATTAGAGTTGATGAGAGAAGAGAGAATTTATGACTGTGCCAGTAAATATAGGTTATTGTTTTGGGTCACTTGCACCTGATTTGGGTTGTTATATGTCACAGTATGTCCATGCTCAGTTTCAGCCCACTGGGACAACATTTGGTGTCTCTATTTGTAAAACATTATTATAAAATTGAGAGCTCAAAAACTGTTGCAATGATAACTCATGTTTGAATGGGGCATATCTCCACAACCACTGGGTCTAATCACGTGATTAAAAGCTTGTTTGGTAGCCAAGAAGGAGTACTTTCCTCAATCCCACCAGCGCCAAGCGCCATTCCCACGCCCCCAAGTGCCACACCCCCCCACCGCAAACCCTCAAACATTGCAACGGTTTTTGAGCCCACTGTATCCCCCCCCTTCGCCAACCAGTCACTCATTCACGGCCCAATGAGGATGGTGTTCTCAGAACCATCAACGTTCCAGGCAACCACGATGAGCACCATCAAGTGGTTGCAGCTGCTGCACCCTGGACAAAAGGTAACAAAACCGCCCTCACACGAATTGTCGCCGCCATCCCTGCCAGCCAGCTACACCTTGTCAAACACACCAAATACGCAAAGAAAGCATGAAAGGCTCTTCGATCTGTCTACCAACCTCGCAACTCCCTTCGTGCCTCCACAATAAGAGGCCAACTTACAAGCTATCGCTGCACCTCCGATATGAATATCTCCAAATGGCTGACGACATGCAACGACTCTATAATTCTCTCTGTGATCTTGACCCTGAACGCCTATCTGATCATGACTATGCTCTTACAGTTCTAGATCTCATGCCCCAAGACGACAGTTGGAGAGACTTCCTCTCCACCTTACGCTCCAAGGTATGAGAGTGTGACGTGCAAGCACTCCCCATAGATTCCTCAACACTTACCACATCAATCTGAGAGGAATATTGGATCAAACATAGGGACGACTATCAAACCACCTCCCACATATTTTCGGCACGCTATGAAGCACAAAAACACTCTGCCATCGCCAAACGCCCATGCACCGCCAATCTGATCGCCACCTCCACATCACCCGCTAAACGGGCTCGCCCACCAACCCAGACAAAGCCAACCTACGGTGCAACAACTCGCATTGCGGATATCGCAACGGCCACGACACCAATGAATGCATCACATACAAAGGAGCAAAGGAAGGCCAATACAGCGAATGTGGCGTGGACCTTGAACATTCACCTCCCCAAAAACCAACGACCAAGGATAAAACATTCCTCCAAAGTCACACCCAGCCTATGCTGCTTGCAAAGAACTTCAATAATCGAACTTACATCTCAGATAACTCGCTGATCGATCCACCACTGCCCACATCGTCACCCTGACGATGACACTCAAGCCAATCCACCCTAGAGTCTGGACAGACTTTCCACACCTGGTCTACCCACTTAACGATGAAACATCCAAACAACACTCCCCATCCTAAACAACGCTCTCTCCATGACAACTCATGCAACTACGACTCTGGAGCCAACCGCCACGTCTTCCACGACCACTCCATCTTCGAACAATACGAGAATATTCCTCCCCTCACTGTAAAAGGCTTTGGCCAAAACCTCTCAGCTCTTGCCATCGGGCGAGGTACCGTCCGACTTGAAACCCAATATCCACACCAAAATCGCACCATCCTCCTCCACAACATCCTCCACATCCCCGCCGCTCGCTCCAATCTAATCAGTGGAGCATTCCAATTCTCATCATCCCGTCTGCCGTGTGCAGCCAATGCTCCCTCCCCACGCCCACTCCCACTCCCACTCCCACTCGTCAAAGATCTCTGGAGTCTCCTTGGAGTAAGGAAAGGAGACCAAGCCATCATCTCGTCACACGCACATGAGAGGAAAGCGAAGAAGCATCATGCCCACACGCACACCAGTCTCTTCCTTCAAATATGACGATAGTGCCCGTGCCTTGTTCCCTACTCTCTCCACAGTCCTGGAGCAAGTCCGGCATTCTTACAGCGAATCAACCAATGGAGAGCCACCGCAATCAGCGGCAGCAAGTTTACCTATAGCAGCGAATCCTCCGTCACAGTGTCTTCTGCCACATCACCCTCATACTTCTGCCTCTCGTACACAGCCTTCATGCATCGACAGCTCAAGTCGCCGTTCTGCCACTTCCAGTTACAATGGCTAAAAGTTCAGTCTACTGGTCACAACATCGCGTCCATCCATACATCATGATCCCACCCAAATATGTGAACACTGCCGTATTCCTAATACATTCTCTTCTGCTATCCTGTTGATAACTAACTTTCTGCATTCTTGTATCTGTGAACGCATAAGAGACTGACCACCGCATCAAATCCATGGCTGCACAGACGTGCTCCAGGCTCTCAGGCTCGAACCTTACTCCGCTTCCTCACTGCCTATGCCTCTCCCGCCTCCCCTGTCTGGATGCCCTGGAGGGATGAACAGTCCTAAATCTGGATGATCCCTTCATCCCTTTGCAACCCCTCCAGGACGGTCTGAGTGCCCAACTGTCCCATATCATCTACATCTGGAGCTTCCTGCCGGTGAGCGGTGCACGAGACAGAAAACTTGAGAGGGGAAGGAGAGGCGTGAGGAGCGCAAAGCATGAAATGGTGGGCATGGGAGATTATTCAGCAAGTGGTTTATTGGCCATCTGCATTGCGTGATGGTGTGGCTGGAAGTCGGACAGCTGTTAAATACTGTACTACAGTATGTGCTGCGTGTCTGAATACTTACTGTACTGTGCACCTGTACATGTAAAATTTTGATGTTATTTGGTACTCGAACATTGTTCGAACCTGAACCGGACCTGAACCCAGGTCCAGGTCCAGGTTCACCAATCTGTCAGAACCAAACCCAGATGTTCGGTTCAGGTTCAGGCCCAGGGCACCCAAACCCAAACCGGACCAGACCTCGGCAGTCTACAACAAGTGTCTGGCTCACCTCAGTCTTGGGGCGATACTGCACGAGAGCTGCATCAGAAAAGATACATCTGCTTGAAAATGGCTTAAAGTCCTTAAATGGCTTTTTAGTGTTCCAAGAGCTCTCAAGCTAAATAAGCCCATATTTTTTGTTTTTGTTTTAAGCATAACTCAGGCAATTCTTATCCAATTGCATGCTTGAGGGCTCATTCAAATCGCATGAAGAAGGGCTATGTTATGAATACATAGAACCTGCAATAATCCTGCATTTCACCATTTCAAGCTAAATTAAGAGGAAAAAAGCAGATGGATCTTTTGCTGATGCACTGAGGAGCCAGACGAAGACTCTATCAGAATATATCTACAGAAACGAGTGCTCTATCTAAAGCTGGGATGACAGCTCAACAGAGTGGCAGTGTCAACTATGGTATGATATCTGTCAAATGTCCAGGAGAGAATGCTGCTAAACATTGTATAGTACTTCTGCGCGCGGGCTCATATGCTCGGGCACTTCTGCAGGCGCTCCGCTGCTCCGATCCGCGCTCACTTCAACAGAATCAGTAGGGCCCTCTTGGTCATCGAGGAACATGTACATCCTCGACGCCGTCTTGAAGCACCCGACCACCGCACTGGCACCCAACCTCGTGACGGACAATGCGAAGATGAAAGCTGCATTTTATTTTGGAACCAAGGATACATGTGTATTGCGTTTTGTTCTTATTATTGATCGTCTTCAATCCCTGGACGGTCGCGATCACCACAATATTTGGCTTTCGATGGTGTTTGATAGTACTCATAGTAGTCATCCTCCGGATTGGACGGAAGGGCGTTGTATGTGCCACTAGTATATCCTCTGCGTTGCATACAGTACAATACAGTACATGATGGTTTTAAAGGTCTGACCCGCGTGCTGTACAGTACCATGGATCAGTGTTTATAATCTAGGTGCTCGATGTTCCCTTACAAGGGAAGTAAATTCTATCAAGTATACTGTGACAGTTCGGAGATGGTATCTTAATGACAGTCAGGTTCATTCACAGCAAAGCAGCAAAACCCTCCTCCGAGAGGAACGGCGTCGTCTCTGTCGCTGTCATCTTCCTGATCTCGTCCAGCAGGTAGATCCTCAAGCAGCGCACCCGTGCAGTCTTCGAGGCGGACACCCTCCTCTTTGCGCTGCGCTTCCCAACGTTCCCAGCACGCATATCCCTC
Organism: Russula aff. rugulosa BPL654; assembly: GCA_022496225.1. Classification (NCBI taxonomy): domain Eukaryota; kingdom Fungi; phylum Basidiomycota; class Agaricomycetes; order Russulales; family Russulaceae; genus Russula; species Russula aff. rugulosa BPL654. Next base: position 22,322 of record WTXE01000224.1, on the reverse strand, counting down.
ATCCTCGAGTCCGTTCTGACGCTCCAACCCGGACAGAAGCGTGCGATTGAGAACGCGTACTACCTTCAGCGCAGGGAACAGCGTGCGCGTGAGTTGCGCGAAGGTGGTGTCATTCGTGCGCGTCTCGTGTTGGACTGGTACTGTACAGTTCTGCATCCTATTGTGGAATCTACAGCACAGATCGCGACGAAAGGGGTCTACTGATTATTTTTTACCAGCCTTTTTAGCCGCGACCCGCGCACGCGTGATTTGCTTCTTCCAACCATAACATTGGTTACAAGCTAAAACGAGATGAAAACATGAGTATATCATTCTGGTCTCCAGAGAACAAGACGTGAGAGCGAAGGGACGTACTGGCAGAGCTGTGCTTCTTGCACTGATAGACGAGATCCTTGTTCTGGCCAGTCGGCGGCGCTTCGAGGCCCTCGCGATCCATGGACTCAAACTGAGAAATAGTGCGTCAGTACTCTATCGGTTCGGATCATAGGATGTGGGGGGTCCGGATTAGCCATGATATGATACATACCCCGAAGAATCCGTCGTTCTCCTCCCGCAGATCAATGTCGCAATCGCCGCACTGATACACACAAGCAAAAGCAAAATTGGAATGATCAGGGTGGGAAGGGAAGGGGGTATAGCTGGGAGCTGGGAGGAAGGAAAGTATGGAACGTACCACCTCTTTGAAGTGTGTAAGACAGAAGACCGCATCGTTGATCTCGACCGTTGGGCTTTGGGCTACGTGGGTCATGGCTTATTGTAGTGGCTGGGACGGCGGAAAGATGGGTAAGACAGAAAGTGAGCCTGTTGCGGATGGTGATGGCTAATCTGAATGGGAGGGAAGGTCAAGTGACTGGTCCCTGGGAAACAGTGGCGCAAGTGCGGGGAAGAATGAAACGTAATTTGTGGGGTAATAACTGTACTGTCAGCTGAGAATGCGGATACGTGCCCCGCTGCCCGTATCCCAGGTGGCAACTTTCGACCATAAGGCCTTGGTGCGCCAGCTGCAAGCTGTGCCCGTGCCGCATCGGTGACGGGCAGGTCCCTTTTGTTGTGGTATTATTTCTAACATCGTCCTCCTTTTCCCCCACGACACATGCCAGCCTCCCATCCTGGTCATTGCATCCGACGCATTCTTATCAACTCTCGTATCAAATTACACCCCACATCAAGGCTACGCTTCCTTTGGCTTAGATCCCCCATGTTCAAGTTGCGCTCGCCTTGACTCGCAGTGCTTTCTCTTCCTCCTTGCAAAGGTTGTTTTTTTACTTCTTTTATTTTATATGCTTCGTTCTGTACATACTTTGATGGGCTTCGATCCCATTTTATGCTAGCGACAGTGTACAAGCTCTGTAGAATAGAATCTAGTCAAATTTGATCAAATCTGACGTCGTTCTATCTGTCTCTACCTCACTCAACGCATTTCTGACTGGGAATTATTCAGTCATTGAACATCAACCATCTCGGTGTCATCACCCGTGTCGGTGTCATCACCCGTGGCGGTGTCATTACCCATGTCGCTGAAATCAGCCATCTCAGAGTCATCCATGGCCTGTAAGTACACCCATAAGCACAACAATAAGAAGAGACAGAAATTCATCGATCCACATACCGGTGGTATAACCGATGAGATAACCAATGGGTTTGCCGCATCAACCGGTGGTTTAACCGATGAGGAAACCAATCGCTTTGTTACATCAAAAGTCTGGGAATCGGTAATTGACTTTGCGTTAGAATGCTGCATCCCTTCCACTTTACGGAAGATTGTTTTAACACGGCGGTGCATGAATTCTTCGTCTTTGTTGTCAATCATGAATTTGATGATTAAACGCTGGAACGCCTCGTTAAGGTAGTATAGGTCGCTTCGAGGATCTGGAGGATCTGACTCTGGAAGCCAATGTCTGTCAATAACAAGAAGGCCGGCGAGATCCTCGATCAAAGGTTGCAAGGGTTCATAGAATGAATGGGTGAGGTTGGAGGGCGTACGCTTGCTAAGAATCTCGACGAGACTTTGTCGTTTCTCGGAGTCTCCTAACAAGCCGGACCATGAGAACGAATCGATCGTTTCCTTGGCACAATCTACAGGCTGCGCGACCATAGCCCAGTACAGAAGAAGCCAAAAAACGGACTCGGTATCGTGTTCGAGTTCGTGCCTCCACCCGTCGTCTCGTTTATTAACATCAATCCGTTTTGGTTTAATGTCGAGCTCTTTCAAGCCCGGCGGGAAACTCTTAACTCGGTCCGGGTGGACCTTAGCATAGGAATCAGGATAGTCGGGAATTTCAGGAACGGGGGCGTAAACGGCTGCCATGTATCTTCCCCGTTCAACAGCTCGTGCAGTAAAAAGAGGTGTTCCCTGGTAACAATGAGAGTGAGGGCAGCTTACGGACAAGGGTCGGCACGCAACTCACCGTTCGGTGGATTTGCTTCTCCTTGACATTCGCCTCAGGTTCTAAGTGCTCCGCAAGGTTAAAGTCAACAAGGAGCATCGATGTTTTCAAGGGATCGTTGCTACGTTCAATCTTTGTTAGCGACTATCCAATTTTGGCTTCTATATATACATACCTATCGCCCATGAGATACTTGACATAGCAGAGCGGCAACCCGTTGGTCTCCACCTCTTGCCTAGGAAGGACAGTTACGGTGTTCGGCTTGCAGGTGTCCGGCTTCAGCGAGCGGTTTGACGAATTCTCGACATAGAGCACGTTTCCTGAGCTGATATCGCGATGAAGGACCTTGCGTGGAGCCGCAAATACCGCAATACTTGCAAACATGTCAGCAAATCACATCGCAACAGAGATTCGAATACCTTCTAGAACGTCGAACAACGTCTCCAACACTTTATACAGTGTGGGATACTCGTAAAGTGGGATCCACTTTCTCGAAGACCCAAGCGCTGCTTGCACCTTTCTTCAGACTGAGGATGCTCAATTTTTTCGCCATATACGGCCACCACCACGCCAGGCACCCGCTCCGGATTATGAACATACTCGTTGAGGATTGTTATTTCTTCAAAACGTCTTTTGACTCGGCAAAGCTGATCTTTGAGGATGGTGAGATCGTCGCCTTTAACTTTGCAGTTTGGATTGGAGAGAACATGTGTACGAGTTGCGAAAGGATTTCTGGCATATATGGAATAAAAACCAGGACACACTTTCGTTCCTCCCGGATAAGTGATCTTTATGGTATACCTTGCCGTGGTGTCTTTATCAAACTCGGTCTTGATATACGATGGATCTGCGAAGTCGCCAGGTTCATACAGGCGATATATGAACGCATATAATAACTTGTTAAGGTCTCGGTCGTTCCATTTGACATCGAATCGCCGTATACCTTCGCCGCCAATCCCAAAAAGGAATGTGACCTGTTGTTGTGTTTTGGAGGAAAGCAGCAGGCCTTGGGCAACGTAGAGGTCGGGTCTAGCCAAAAGCAGGTAGTGGAGATATGAAAACGCATGTTGCATCTGGTCGTCATGGGTCTCTCCCTTTGATGCCGACTCCCCTGCAAGACAGATAAACGGCCAGTGCACAGTACCCTTCTTCTCCTTCTCCTCCTTCTTCCAGTGGTCCTCAAGGGCAGCCGTGATGTCGGGCCTGCACGCGGTGTCCGTAACGTGTCCACGTGGTATATTGTGTTCCGTGTCCCGGAACACTAGGGTATCGCGCTCTGGGAAATCTAAAGTGAAAATGATATGTCGGCAAGAAAACCAAGTACAGAAACAGGTAGTGCTCACTCTGGTCCCTTATAAATTTGGCCACTATATTGGCCAATTCGAGAAAATCTTCCTTTCCTCCCAAACATCCGTTAGGAACCGGCGGGCACTCGGGGGGGAGTTCGACATTCAAAAACAGGAGAAAGCTTTCCTGGTTTTCAAATGGTTCCCGCACAAATCGATCATCCGAACCGAATTTCTGATATTGCTCGCGGTTTTCGGGAAGAAAATACTTATGTAATTTGTTAACCGGGGATGACTTAGCATATTTGAAGGAGCCCGGGTCACGAGGAGGTGTATGTGGGCCTGAATGGGGAGAAGTCGCAAATGGTGTCGACATGGTCGTTGTAAAGCAAAAGCAAGTGGAGGTAAAACGTCACGTCACGTCACATTGCAAGTTGGCGTGATTTAGCGGTTGTGTGACGCACCGAAAAAGGAGCGTTACCGGACCGTTGGTTTCCGGTGGCACGTGCCAGTGTAGTCTACGAAATTTATGTTTGATAACTTGTTTGATAAGCGTTATAAGAGTCGAAAAAAATGACATTTATTATGTAAAGAAATATGGAAACATTTCTATTGTGCATTAATTAATTGTACAGTAACTTAACTAATGTGGCCCGTTTGCAAAGGGGGGAATGTTGGAAGAACGGTGCGCGCATGCATCAGCAAAAGATCCATCTGCTTGAAAATGGCTTAAAAGTCCTTAAAATGGCTTTTTAGCGTCCCAAGAGCTCTCAAGCTAAATAAGCCCATATTTTTTTGTTTTTTGTTTTAAGCATAACTCAGTCAATTCTTGTCCAATTTGCATGCTTAAGGGCTCATTTGAATCGCATTAAAAAGGGCTACGTCATGAATACATAGAATTTGCAATATTCCCACATTTTGCCATTTCAAGCTAAATTAAGAGGAAAAAAGCAAATGGATCTTTTGCTGATGTGCGGGAAAACGAGCGGGGTATATTGCGGTCTGGGCGAGGGTTGTGGGCAAAAGCGTGAGGGGGCCTGGGTGTAAATACATGCACTATATACTGGAAAATGTGTCTATGGCAGCATGAATGGAGGGGAATATAGTATGACATTAAAAATGGGACTAAGGGGACTAGGGCGCTGGAGCACATGAAGCGAGCTGCGCGAGCTCGATTTCAACAGGGAAATGTGAAACGTAATAGGATTGGCCAACTACGCCTATGCAAAGCTCAGGCAAACATACAACATATGCTACCTCGTTGGCTCGTATACTGCAATGTAAAGAGTGTGAATAAGAAAGGATTGTGAGGTGTGACATGTGTGCTGCTGCTGTCGCTGCTGCTACATGCTGCTGTTGCAGCTGCTACTGCCACTGCAATGGGGGAAGCATGCCAGGAGGGCACGTGATAGGGCACGTGCGTCGTGTTTAGGGGGAAGGCGCGGGGGCATGGGCATGGAGCGCAGACATTCACGCTGAATCGAGGTGCACACAAGTGTCCGGAGGGGGGGGGGGGGGGGGCACCTCTGGCTCCTGGATGTGCTTAGCGCCTGCCTGCTTCACATGTGCGCCCTCCACAGGTGTCCCCCTGAACACTGACAGGGTCCTCTGCATGGATAGATCCCCCTTTCCTGGTCATGAATAAGCTGCCGACTTTCCGGGAGGTCGCGGGAATGTCTGCACTGTCCAGGGACGACTATTCTTGCGAATGTTGATTCTTCCCGCGACCCGTGTGCTTGGTTCCCAATGCCCAGATCTAGGCACAGTTGGAGAGGGGCAGGGGCGATTGACAGGCGGAAATGGGGCAGTTTGGTTGGCAGAGGGGATGGCATGGGGGAAGTCCTTTCAATCTGTCAACTGCCGGAGTTTGAATTCAAACTCCGCAAACCTTATGACAAGTTGGCGCGTCATGTGTCCTGTAAGAAAGCTTTGGTGCATCGTGTTTAGTTAGTTAGTTTGTACAAATTTACTTAAAAACATGAAATAATACACCATCCACAATGAGTGGAATGTGGATGAGTGATGTTTGAGTAGGAGGAGCGCGTCACGACGCGTCTTGAAGCACTATTACTTCCCCATTACACTCCCTCTGCCTGCCCAAATGTCGTCCCCTGCACCCAATGTTCCCATAACGCTCGTTGACGCCGGTGCTGGCCCTGATCCCACGCCCCAAGTGGGAAGCATTACATACGATTGGCAAGAAAACAGGTACAACCTGGAATGGGAAACCAGGAACGACTTTTAGAGGTGGCTTTCACGCGAGCAACAGGCACTTGGAATCGAGACTTGGTTGGCTAAGACTCGTCTATCCAAGGTGCGGCAGGTCTATCTGACTTGCGAGACATTCCATTGCGTGCGTAACAAACTCGGAGGACTAAACCCCATGTGAAAAACAACAACGCGGGAAAGGAAGATCCCCAGTAAGCGGCTCGAGGGCAGGTGCCCCTGTTACGTTCAAATTACTGTAAGACATATCCCGGCATCGATACCATATTGGGCAAATACAATTTCAATCATTCCCATGAAACCGGCAAGAACAATTTAAAATATATCCGGATCCGAGTTTCCATGTGGGATCTGATAGAGGACTGGGTGCGATATGGGGTCACTGATCAGGAGATTGTGAGTGATCCCCCCTTTGATTGCTTTCAGATCTGATTGATTACTTAAAGATAAACAAACTGCGAACTCGATTCAGTGAAAATGAGAGGGATCACTACATCACTAAGGGAGAGGTCTGTAGGATTAGGAAGGATGTTCTGCGTACTAATATCCAACTTGATCTGAATGACACCCAATCAACTCGGGGCTGGGTGACACGACTTCATTCTGAGGGGGAATTTGTCTATTACAAGGATAAGCGAGATCCTCCCCCTGAGGGATCAGATCTCACAAGTGACCTCTTCATCCTGTGTATCCAAACTAAATTTCAAAAGGAAGCTTACAAGCGTCTTGGAAACACATTCCTTGGCATCGACGCAACGCATAACGTGACTCAATATAAGGGGATCTTGTTGTTCACACTAATGGCGCGAGATCATTGGGGCCATGGTATGTAATAGAGATATTGTCATAATCTGTTATACTCAATTGTGGGAAAGGTGTTCCGGTTGCCTGGATGCTGTCATCCAATGGCACACAAGCGACAATACAATACTTTTTGAATTTGATCAAGACCCAGAGCCCCGATATCATGCCATCTATATTATGACAGATCGCAATCAAGCTTAAGTAAATTCAATTCGGGCGGTTTTCCCTGAGTGCCGCCGTGTATTCTATTGCTAGTGGCATGTCCTCCGGGCCATCCGAACTCATTTCAATACCAAGGAGTTCCCCGATCTATGGGCACTTATTCAAGATTGGCATCTGCAAAAGGGCTCATAAATTAGATTGCAATATATTACAAAAGTTCCATTATTAGTATGAGAAATGAATTAGTAAAATTATTATGTAAACTAATTATAAATCCTATTATTTTTTAAGAGTAAAATGTCAATATATAATTTAACAACATACTAATAAAACTCCAATTGTTACGAGCGGACGACTCGTATCGTGTGGCAGTTATTCCTGGGTAAGCTACCACTTAGAGCTTCGTATGAAGAGTCTACTCTCAACTAGAGAGTCGCCTAAGTACGTCTAGGCAAAGCTAACTTGGTCTGGAGTTAGATCATTTCGCAGATCTAAGGACTAGCCTTAGGTGCAAGTTGTACGATGTGATGAAGAGGCGTGGACAGGGAATGAGCTGAGCGAGCAGGAAACTGCGAGCAAGCTCTAATGGAGGTTTATGGTCCTGAATTCACAAAGGAGACCAAGTCTGAAGCGACTATGGTCTTTACAGGCGTATTATATACAAGTATACTAAAGTCGAGTCATCGTATAGTAAGGAGACGCGTCAGCAATCTAGGAATGCACCAGAAGGTGCTCGAGGTAATGACGCGTCGACTGCAGAAGAGATCGAGTCAAACGGACAAGAACTGACTCACGCGTGCACATATCTATGGAGAGGGAGTCGAAGGGAGTCAGTAGGAAGGGGCTGTACGTGCGTGAGAAAGTGAGACGAAATAGGAAGGTCTGGTAAGGTAAGACGAATCAGGACGTAACTGCTAAGTATCTAGATAGTGGCAACTGCCGGATAAGTCCGGTAGGCATGGTAAGCGGGCCGGTAGTACACATAGACGTGGAATAAAAGTACAGTAAAGCGCGCGCACCAAGATATGACCGAGGGTGTAACATTACCCCCGTTTCAGGGTCTAAAAATGCCTAAGAAGGCGGCGTAATTCAGCAGGCGGGCGTATCGTAGGTGGCGCGTCGAAGAGGCGGAAGCGAGTAAGAAACGGCGTAAACGAAGTCACACGTAAGGTACTGGAGGGAAAGACAATTATTAGTGGTGAATGTGACATCCGTGGGTAGCGAGGAGGAGGGTACATGAAGCCAGTGGGTACATAGGGAACTGAAACGTGGGACGAGTAAAGGATTACATCAGCAAAAGATCCATCTGCTTTTTCCTCTTTATTTAGCTTGAAATGGTGAAATGCAGGAATATTGCAGGTTCTATGTATTCATGACGTAGCCCTTTTTAATGCGATTCTAATGAGCCCTCAGCATGCAAATTGGACAAGAATTGACTGAGTTATGCTTAAAACAAAAAACCAAAAAATATGGGCTTATTTAGCTTGAGAGCTCTTGGAACGCTCAAAAGCCGTTTTAAGGGCTTTTAAGCCATTTTCAAGCAAATGGATCTTTTCCTGATGTATGCATATAGAGTGAGCAGTCCGTACAAAGAGGCAGTCCACTACAGAAACACGCCACAGAGTATCCACCGGAACAATGAACCAACTCGAGGAAGCTGTGGATATGTGGGTGCAGGGTAATGCGGCGCAGTCCTCACTTACGATGGGCGGTCTGGCGGACGGTGCGCCCGTAGGGACGGTCGGGGCAGGTGGCCCTGATGTGGCCCCACTGGTTGCAGCGGTGGCAGCGCTTGCGCGTGTGGTGGTGCAGGGATATGTTGGTGGGGACATGGGTGCGTTCGCAGAAGATGCGAGTATGCAGGCGGTTGCGGAGGGTTTGCTCAAGCTCTTCAAGGTCCTTCTTATCTTCCTTTTCTTCTTCAAGGCGCTTATTGGCGTTGAGTGGAAGCGAAATAATGCACCGTGGCGTTGGGCTGCGTTGCAGGACGCGCTATCGAGGGCGGATCTGGTGATTTGTCCCTTGAAGGAATTGGAAAGTCCTGAGTAAGCGAGATAGGATCGGGGTTGCCATTAGTGCAAAGGTATTGGACAATGTCTCCATCATGGGCAAGGAGGCGTCCTAGTATGTTAGCGTTCTCAAGTTCAGAGAGTGTACCTATAGGTCTTGTTTTCCATGTAAACGCATCTTCCCTTCTCATACACAGAGTCTTGGTTGATGAATCGCTTGAATAGCATATTGAGTCTTGCGGAATATACTGGTACTTGGCGATACAGGCGGCAAGCAAGGTCGACTAAGGGAAAGTAGTGTTTTGATGGACGTGGTTGACGGTGTCGGCGAAGGGTGCCTCGGGGTCGAGAAGACGTTGCTGGTCGACGGTGACTGTAGGACAGATGTAGTCAACGCTGGCAGCGGTGAGGGGACGTGTGTAGACGGGGTATCCTTCTCCGTAGGTGCCGGACACTTCGGGCTTTGACCTGTTAATAGAGTATGAGAGGTAGGGGGCGACGATGCTGCGCCTGGTGGTCGGGTCAGGGATTAGGAACCTGTAATAGTGATTAGTTCCAGGAGTATTGATAACCCAACCCTGTCCAGAGTATGGTCCGCTGATAGAGAGTTGCGGAGGGTGCATGTCGTCTCCTTCCGGAGGAGTGGATGGAGGTGTAGGCCATAGTGTCTTGTATTCTTTGTCGTGATCTTCATCCCATCCCGATGAGCGGGCGGTGAAGGAGTCGTTGTCATCAGTAGTACGAGCGACCTGTGGTGGATCAAACTTAGTACACAATACTTTGTGAAGGAGGTCTAGGCTCCGGCGTACGTCCGATGGGACATTCGCTACGTCTTCAGGTGCCTTCTCATCAGTTGTGCTAAGCTCGTTAATGAGCTGTTCACCAAGTTGGCGAATGAGGCGGTCGCCTCGACTGTTGAGATCAGCAGCCTGTTGATCTTTGGCTTTGACTTCTCTAGCATTGTGGTTTTCTTCAAATTCCTCAATTTTGATGCGCACTTGGGCAGGATACGCTTCATTAAAAGGGGAATCTGGAGAGAGAGGGTGAGACTCATCCTTGTCCGAATGCTCATCTTCCAACTTGAGGGGTCAGAGGATAATGGGCTTGACCGGTTCAGCGTCGCCGAACTGTATCGGAGAGGGTTCTTTCGGGGCGTACTCAAGGTCGGAGGTGGGTGTGCATTGACCTTGGTAAGTGATGAGGGGAAAGGAGGTGGAGGAGGAGATGGACATGTTGTCCGAGTAGGCGATGGAGTCGGAGCTGGAGTTGTAGTCAACATGCATCAGCAAAAGATCCATTGCTTTTTTCCTCTTAATTTAGCTTGAAATGGCAAAATGTGGGAATATTGCAAATTCTATGTATTCATGACGTAGCCCTTTTAATGCGATTCAAATGAGCCCTTAAGCATGCAAATTGGACAAGAATTGACTGAGTTATGCTTAAAACAAAAAACAAAAAAATATGGGCTTATTTAGCTCGAGAGCTCTTGGAACGCTAAAAAGCCATTTTAAGGACTTTTAAGCCATTTTCAAGCAGATGGATCTTTTGCTGATGTGGGTGATGATAGACATAGTAGGTTTGGAAGGCGAAGAGACAGGAAAGTTGTAAAGACTGTGGGTGGTATCCGAAGATGGGGAATGAGCATTGTTCTGAGGGCTTTTTATAGCGAAGGGTCAGCCTTGGAGAGGCGATAATCCGCTAACAGTCATCAGAGTGTAGGTCTTGCTCATCTACCCAACTATTTCGGAGGCAGGTAGCCTAACCATTTGACTAGGTATTGCCTTGTCCGTTTGCGTCGGTTGTATCGGTCATTGATTATGTCTTCTACTTCGTATTCTTCTTCTCCATCAATCAACTCAGGGGTGGCTGAGCTGGTTGGGGTCCATAGGCATCTGTTTCACGATATGGGGTCAAAAGATCGACATGAAACACATTGTTAATCTTCATGCTTTCGGGTAGTTGGAGGCGGTATGTGACTGGAGATAATTGTTGTTGGATCGGGTATGGTCCAATTCTCCGGTGACTAAGCTTCTTTGAGGGTGTTTTGATATGAAGATTGCGTGCATCTAACCATACTTTGTCTCCTGAGACAAAGGAACGCGAGGGTTCATTGGTTTTGATCGCTTTTGTAATGCTTTCTGTGCTTCAGATCTTGATCGTGATAGTTCTTGAAGTCGTTCCTGCGCGGCAGGGACAGAGTCTTCAGGGACTGTAATGATGCGTGGGATTGATCCCAGTAATTAGTTCATGAGGAGTGTGTTTGGTGTGTTTGTGTGGCCATGAATTGTGCGCAAACTCTGCCATTGGCAGTAAAGCGCTCCAATCATTCTGGCGTGCATTTACAAACTGACGAAGGTAGGTTTCTACCCATTGATTCATTCGTTCAGATTGTCCATCAGTACGTGGATGGAATGCAGTGCTGAGGTTTTGTTGGATTCCTGTAGCTTTGCATACTGCTTTAGCGAAGTGGGATGTGAATCGGGGATCTCGATCTGATATAACCCGTTTAGGTATACCAAATAAGGGGAATAGATGCCGAAAGTAGAGCTGTGTTACGCCTTGGCCATCGATGGTTTTCTTACAAGGTAAGAACTTTGCGGCTTTAGAGCATCCTTGGTCTACAATCGTTAGTATTGCATCATATTTGTTTGAGGGTGGTAGATCCATGATGAGATCCATGGAAACATATTGGAACGGTCTTGTTCCACATAAGTGTCGAAATGATAAAGTGGGGCGCGTTTCATGTGGGTGATAACCTTAGATTCTTGACATTTTGCGCATCCCTTGACGTATTGTTCGACGAATTTGTGTAAACGCGGTCCTGTGTATTTGCGTTTGACCAGTTTTCAGGTATTTGCGATTCCAGGGTGTCCTCCAATAGGGGTATCGTGGATTTGATGGAGGGCTTGTCTTCGTGTTTCAGGGTTGTCTTCAAGGTAAATTTTGCGTACCAAGAAGGGGTCTTGTTCTTGTTTCGCCATTTGGGGATATATGTGCGTGCGAATTCCCAATCTTTCAATTTGGGGTTGAATAGGTGATCTGGCAACAAAGTAACACTTTCATTGGGATTTACTCCCCTTCAAAGTCCTTTCTTTGACTAAAAGGTCAGCAATCATGTTACTTTTGCCTGGGAAATGGATTAGTTCGAAATTATAGTCTTGTAAGAATTCGTTCCATCGTGCTTGGCGGGGTGTGATCTTCTGAGGGGATTTGAAGTACTTTAGGTTCTGGTGATCACAACGGATTAGGAACTTCTGTTGTGCTCCTAGAAGGAGTATCTAAACGCTTGGATTGCGTAGATAATTGCCAATAGTTCCCGATCATAGATGTCGTAATTCCGTTCCGCCGGTGATAATGACTTGGAAAAGAATCCGATTGGGTGCCTGCCGTCGGAGTAATCTTGACTCAGTGTGGCGCCGACCGCAAAATTAGATGTGTCGGTGTCTAAAATATAGCGTTTGTCGGGGTCTGGGTTGCATAGGACTGGGTACGAAGTGAATATCCGTTTTAGGAGTTCGAATGCGGCCTGTTGCACATTGCTCCAAATATAGGGTATATCCTTTCTTGTTAGGTCATGGAGTGGGCGCGTGATGAACGAGTAGCCTGGGATGAAGTCTTTGTAGTAGTTCCCAAAGCCTAAGAATGAGCGTAGTTCATGGAGATTGGTGGGTACAGGCCAATCGGTAATGCCTTGTACTTTGACGGGGTCCATCTTGACTTGTCCTTTTCCTATGATTACGCCGAGATATTCCACTTCTTCTTTGTGGAATTGGCACTTCTCCGGTTTTAGGAATAGGTCGTTATTCTTGAGTTTTTGGAGAATGTGGGCGACTTTGGCTTTATGGCGTTCTAGACTTCCATTAGTGGCGATTAGGATGTCATCCATGTAGATGATGACGTCTCCTGAGGCTATTTCATTGCGAAATATTGCGTCCATCATTGTTTGGAAGGTTGCTGGGGAATTGGTGAGACCAAAGAACATGACTGTAGGTTCGAATAGTCCTCTATTGGTCTTGAAGGCGGCTTTCCATTGATCGCCATCCTTAATGCGTATATTGTTGTATCCCCAACGTATGTCGAATTTGGTAAACCATTTCTTCTTTACCAAACTTCGGATTAGGTCCTTGATGAGTGGTAGTGGATATGTATTGCGTATTGTGATGGCATTGAGTTTGCGGTAATCTTGTACGGTCTTTGTTTGCCATCCTTCTTTTTGACGAAAAAGAAGGGTGATGCGTAGGGTGAATTTGATACGCGAATATATCCTTTGGCTAGATGGTCGGTTAGAAATTCATCAAGAATTTTGCTTTGTCCTTCGGCTAGTGGGTATGTTTTGCAATCAAGTGTTCTGGGTGCGTCTGGAATAAGATCTATGGCGTGGTCCCATGGTCGTTCATCTGGGAATCTTTGCGAAGCCTGTTCGCTGAAAACTTCGCCATATTCGTGGTATTCCGTTGGGACTAGTTCTTGCCATGGTCGTGCAGTTTTATCGGCTGCTTCTGCGGCAAGTGTTGTTGCTTTGGTAGTGCGTCGAAGGTATGTGGACGTGTCGGGGTCAATCTGGATATGTAATCGTCTGGGTCGATATTGATGAAGTGGAGTGGATCATTTGAGCGTTCATAGTGTCTGTAGCCTTGGGATGGTTGTACAACGAATGGTTTGTACACTTTGCTGTCCTGGTTTGGTATCCACTTGTGGGCATCCATTGAGGCGGCTATGACTTTGCCTTGGAATGTTCCCTGAGTCCAATCAATATTAGGATTGGTTGCTGCGAGGAATGGCATTCCTAAAAGCATGTGGTCGTTTCCTAGATCGATTACAAAGAATGCGTGGGTAGTCTTCTTCCCTTGGTAGTGAATGTCGAGATCCGCGGCTTCAGTGACTTTGCCGGATTTGTTTTCTGTTCCATCGACATTTCGGATTGTCCTAGGTTTAGGTAGAGTGCGTGTTGGGATATTGAAGTGGTCCACGAGGTCTGGAGATATGAAGCTTTCTGTTGCGCCACTGTCAATGAGTGCGCTGACTTCGGAATGGAGTGTTCTGGAGTGGAATTTGACGAGTGCATGTATGGATCGTTGGTTTGGAATGAACACGGCTTGAGGAAAGAGGGCCCTAAGCATCGCCGTCTGCCCGGGGCCTCTTAAAAATTTGGATTTGCATTGGCCATTTCATGCAGGAGTGATTCACGTTGCATGTCGGACAGTCGAGTAGTCCTGGCTGCAAGATCCGCAATTTCTCATGTTCATATTCTTCTTCTTGTTCGTCTTCTTGTTCCACTTCTTCTATGGTTGCAGCACGTGCTTGCTGCACATAGTTGTAGGCAAATGGCTTGTTAGATTTTCGGAATCCTTGAGGACGTTTCTGTCAAATGTCTTCTTCCTGAATGGTGGTTTGCCTGAAAATGGACGTGACTGGAACGAAGGGCGTTGCTGATTATATTGGAATGAGGGTTTGAAAGGTTGTTCCTTTCGAGTTGGACAGTCGCGTGCCATATGTCCTTGCTTGTTGCATCGGAAACAAGCTCCTCTGGCTTTGTAATCTTGTTTCTCTGCTTCGGTGTTCGCACGTCGGACTTGTGCAAAATGGGGAGGATCAACGTCCATGGGACTACTTGGTCATTAGGATGAGTATACCGTTGTTGTGGTCGTGGCTTTGATTGTTGTGCTCCTCCTATCCATTGGAATTTGGCAGATCCGGGATGTTTGATGGCTTGACGGTGTTGGTACTTCTTGATCTCTAGGTGAGCATCCCGAATGTATTCATCTATAGTGGCCGGTTGTTGATCTCGATGAAGGATAGCATTCTGGAGGTTGTTTTCTATGCCCATTACAAAGAGTTGAACCGTAGCAGGGTGTGTCAGATCAAACTCTGCTTGTTTGGCAAAATGTTTGAATGCTGCAACATAGTCATCGAAGCGGTCCTTCTGCATGCGCAAGTGATAGAGTGCGCTCATTGCCTGTTGCTTCTGGGCAATATTAGAGAAGTTGGCGTCGAATGCGGTTATGAATTCCATCCATAGTGCATTGTCTGTCATGAGCATGGGGTTGACCTGACGAGTAACCTTTCTTCCAGGGTTTCGACTTGATCAGCGGCCCAATCTTCAACAAGTGGTCCTTTGATGAATGTGAGGGCGAGCATAGTGCGAAGGTATGGACTCTGCATGATTTCATGATTAGAGTTGAGTCCCTTGTACATGTTAAATTGCCTCTTGAATGTCTCCGATTTGGTGCGTTCTCCAGCAAAGAAGTCTGGTGGTTCACCTCGGAGTCGGCCTGTTTGTGGTACTGCGGGTTGTGCCATTGGTGCGGGTGGTACTAGTGTTTGTATACGCGGTGGTGGTGCTGGGATAGGGAGTCCTTCTTGGACTGCAAATGCGACGAGTTGTTGGAAGGCTGGTTCGTCTGGAGCGTAAGGGTTCTCTGGTTCTCTTTCTTGAACGTCTAGTCGGTGTTCAAGTTGTGCTTCTAGGACTGGCTCTTCTTGTCCTGGTTGTTCTGGAGATGGTTCGTTTGTAGTACTACTTTGAGGAGTTTCAGTACTATCTGATTCTTCGCCTTCTGCTTGGCGTGGTTCTGTGAACGATGGGGAGCTAGTTGCGGTTGCGGCAACAAATGGAGAGAGGGTAACTGCAGATGTTGTAACAAATGGGGAGATGGTAGGGTCTGCTGCTAGTGATGCTCCTGTGTGATGGTAAGGGTTGGTGGTGGAGTAGGGACCTTTGAAATTCTATGTATCGTTCTTCTGCTTCTTCTTCAACCCACTAAAGTTCTTTTGAGTGGCTGATGAATTTGTCGGTATGTCCAGTTGCACTTCTACTGCGTGTTCGAGGACGTATCGGATATAGTTCTTTGCTTCCGATTATCTGGGTGTTCGTAGTCGTTGATGTCCCAGTAGCCTGTTCCTTTAGTGTTTTGGTACTTTGGCGTCTTCTGAGGTAAATGCTTCTCCTGTAAAGACGCGAAGTTGATACCAATGGTCGTTGATGAATTCGAGGGGTAGGTATTTGCGGTTCTTTCGATTGAGGATGTAATATCCTGGTCCTGAGGGCTGGTCGATTCTCCAACATACATCTCCTTTGACGTGGTCTGGAAGGTCGTCTTCATCTCTTCTGGTAACTTTAAAAGTACTTGTGCCAGACGGTCCTGGTGGATGAGCCGTAGTGGTACTGTGGTGAGACCTTCAACTTGTTGAGGGTCTCTGAGATCTGGTGCGTTAGATCTTGGCCTGGTTCATTAGGCTTGATGCGTGCGATACGTTGCACTGGTTCGTGAGACTTGGTAATAGGGTGTGCGGTGCGTTGCACAGTCTATTAGGAATAAGACTTGGTCTAATGTTACGAGCGGACGACTCGTATCATGCGGCAGTTATTCCTGGGTAAGCTACCGCTTAGAGCTTCGTATGAAGAGTCTACTCTCAACTAGAGAGTCGCCTATGTACGTCTAGGCAAAGCTAACTCGGTCCGGAGTTAGATCGGTTCGCAGATCTAAGGGATCGCCTTAGATGCAAGTTGTACGATGTGATGAAGGGGATCGGACAGGGATTGAGCTGAGCGAGCAGGGATCTGCGAGCGAAGCTCTAATGGAGGTTTATGGTCCTGAATTCACAAAGGAGACTAAGTTTGAAGCGACTGTGGTCTTTACAAGCGGTCTTATATACAAGTATACTAAAGTCGAGTCAGAGTATAGTAAGGAGACGCGTCAGCAGTCTAGGAATGTACCAGAAGGTACTCGGGAAGATGACGCGTCGATAGCAAAGAGAATGAGTCGAACGGACGAGAACTGACTCACGCGTGCACATATCTATGGAGAGGGAGTTGAGAGGAGTCAGTAGAAAGGGGCTGTATGTGCGTGAGAAAGTGAGATGAAATAGGAAGGTTTGGTAAGGTAAACCGAATCAGGACGTAACTGCTAAGTATTGAGATAGTGGCAACTGCCGGGGTAAGTTCGGTAGGCACGGTAAGCGGCCCGTGGTACACATAGATGCGGAATAAAAGTACGTAAGGCGCGCGCACCAAAATATGACCAAGGGTGTAACAAAAGAAGTAAGGTATGGTGATAAAGTAGTAAGCACAAAACAGATAAGATATAGACAGAGCGATAAAAAATGAGCGAGAGTGTAACAATTGGAGACATTGAGGCCACAGTGGATCAATACTTGGTCACTATTTGTATGAGAAGAACTTATCCAACGTCCACATTTTCTGGTATGTATTGAGCTTTCACACCTGGGTCAAGAGGGAAGAGGTCTTTGAAATGTTGAACATAAGTGGAGAATCTGTGTCACAGAGAGACAGAAATGAGTAACATTAGGTAAGAGTGCAATTTATAAGATATTTTTCAGGCTCAATGCATGTAAATGTTATAAAATAGCCCAGTAAACATCTGTGAATGTAAATGGCACATGGTGACTTGTCAAAGATAGATAACCTGTAGTGGGTTTGGGTAACTCGTGCCACAGGTGAGGGCTGCATCAGGAAAATGACATGCTACTTGGCATGACTTGGCGTGACTTGGCTAAATTGAGTCCTTTCAATTCCTCACAAACCTCACATGGCATTCAAACTCCGCAAACCTTATGGCAACTTGGCACATCACGTGTTGGATAAGAAAAGTTTGGCGTGTTAAGTCTTAGTTAGTTTATTTGTACTGGTTTACTTAAAAATAAAACATGGTTATCTTATCATTATCAGATCCACCATTCACAATGAGTGGATTGTGGATGGGCATTGCTCATGCAAGGGAAACGTGTCGTGACGTGTCTTTACAGCACCCCCTTATTCCCTTGCCCAAATGTCGTCACCTGTGCCCACTCCTGTCAATGCTCCCATAATGCCGGCTGATGCCAGGCCTGATTCCTCGCTCCGAGTGTTTGGAGGCATTATATATGACCGGGAAGGAAATGGCTATAACCTCGAATGGGAATCCAGGGCCGAGTTCGAGCGCTAGCTTACAAATGAGCAACAGGCCATAGGAATTGAAATTCGGCAATACAGGACTAAGCACTCCAAAGCGCAGGGACAGCAAGTCTACCTAACCTGTGAAACCTTCCATTGCATGTGTAACCAACTCGGAGGGACTAAACCTTATGTGAAAAAAACGATGCGGAAAAGGAAGATCGAGAGTAAGTGGATTGAGGGGGTTGTCCCTGTCTTGTTGAAATTAAGACATATCCCCATACTGACACCATATTGGGCAAATACAATCATGATCATTCCCACCCCACCGGCAAAGATAATCTCAGGTACATCCGAATCTGGGTTGCCACACGTGAGCTGATAGAGGCTTGGGTACATTATGGGATGACTGATCAAGAGATTGTGAGTAATCCTCTCTTTAATCATGACTGATCTAACGTATCACTCTCAGAAAAAGAAGATCCGCACTTGGTTTAGTGCACATGAAAGGGATCACTACATAACAAATGGAGAGATTTGCAGGATCAGGAAGGAAGTCGAAAGGGCTAATATTCGATTAGATGCAAACAATGCCCACTCAACTCGGATCTGGGTTAACAAGCTTCAATCGCAAGGGACCTTTGTGTATTACAAGGACAAGCGAGACGTGCCCCCTGAGGGATCAGATCTACAGTGGCTCAAAGTACTGTCCCTATGTTTGGCTGTTTCGGAAAGATGAGCTCACAATAAATCAGGAAAATTACGTAAAATAGTGAACATAATATATATTATAGAATAGAATCTTAGCTTTCTAACAAGCCATAAAGCACGTGATGCAGGCCAGAATTGACGGAGTTATAAGCAAAATAAGTCGACCTATCATTGGGACAATACTTTGACCCTTTTATTTTGTATTAATGTTTCATCAATAGAGACACCAATTTATATCCCAGAAGGCTGAAATTGAGCATGGATATAGTGTGACCTATAGTAAACTCAAATCAGGTACAAGTTATCTAAAACAGTTTGCTCCTTCTCTACTATTATCATTACAAACCCTTTTTTTCTCATTAATGTCAATATATCTTTTCTTTTCTTTAGACTGGCCACCCACATCAAATGACAGTCAGAATAGCATTCAAAAACATTCTAATAAACATTACCATTCATAAAAAATGCCTTTCTTGCCTTTTAAAGCCCTCTAAAGGTCATGAAATAAAGCTTTCTACACATAAAATATACCTTATTGCTCATTTTCTTATGTTTAAAGAAGCAAAAATGGCTCTATAAGTTTACCAAAATGCTTAACTCAATTAAGAACACCAGTATCTTCAATATTTTGAGCATTACTCCCAGCATATCAAGCTTTACAGCACAAATACCCTTCTAAAGTTGCTGTACATCATTCTGATCAAACTAAAATATTGAATAGCTTAAGGAATAAAACCGTTAAAAATCTGAAAATATTTGTGAAGATAGATGAGATAAAACCACTAGGGGTCCTCTGCCAGCTCTAAGCAATCCAATCAGTTGTTCCCAAGGTATTGAACTGGCTAAGTCTGGTTAAGATGATTTACTGTGATTTTAAAAGGGTATATGTGCCATAAGGCTTAATATGCTAGAAGTTATGCTCAAAATATTGAAGATACTGGTGTCCTTAATTGAGTTAGGCATTTTGGTAAACCTATAGAGCTGTTTTTGCTTCTTTAAAAATAAGAAAATGACCAATATAGTATATTTTATGCATAGAAAGCTATATTTAATGACCTTTAGAGGGCTTTAAAAGGTGAGAAAGGTATTTTTTATAAATGTAAAGCTTATTAGAATGCTTTTGAGTGCTATTCTGACTGTCATTTGATGTGGGTGGTCAGCCTAAAGAAGAGAAATGATATATTGACATTAATAAGAAAAAAA
This sequence comes from Russula aff. rugulosa BPL654, assembly GCA_022496225.1. NCBI lineage: Eukaryota > Fungi > Basidiomycota > Agaricomycetes > Russulales > Russulaceae > Russula > Russula aff. rugulosa BPL654. Next base: position 2,641 of record WTXE01000224.1, on the reverse strand, counting down.
GGGTTTGTAATAGTAATAGTAGAGAAGGAGCAAACTGTTTTGGGTAACTTGCATCTGATTTGAGTTTACTATAGGTCACACTATATCCATGCTCAATTTCAGCCTTCTGGGATATAAATTGGTGTCTCTATTGATGAAACATTAATACAAAATAAAAGGGTCAAAGTACTGTCCCAATGATAGGTCGACTTATTTTGCTTATAACTTCGTCAATTCTGGCCCGTATTACGTGCTTTATGGCTTGTTAGAAAGCTAAGATTCTATCTATAATATATATTATGTTCACTATTTTATGTAATTTTCCTGATTTATTGTGAGCTCATCTTTCTGAAACAGCCAAACATTGGGACAGTACTTTGAGCCACTATAGCTGACAATCTGTTCGCATTGTGTATTTAATCTAAGTTCCAGAACAAAGCATACGTGCACCTTGGTAACGGATTCCTTGGCATTGACGCGACCCATAACGTCACTCAATACAAGGGAATATTATTATTTACTTTAATGGCACGGGATAATTGGGGCCATGGTATATGATAAGATCTTGTAAATATTTTATTTAATTTGGTTATGAAGGTGTTCCCGTTGCCTGGATGCTGTCATCCAATGGCATGCAAGCAACAATTGAATTCTTTCTGAATTTGATCAAGGCATGGAGTCCTGAGATCGCACCATCTATTTTTATGACAGATCGCGATCATGCCCAAGTAAATGCAATTCACGTGGCATTCCCAGATTGTTGGCGCATATTCTATTGCTGGTGGCATGTGCTTCGGGCCATCCAGACTCATTTCAATACCAAGGAATTTCCAGATCTATGGGAGCATATACAAGATTGGATTCGCACTACCAATGATAATGTATTCAACGATGGGTGGGCTAAGATTCAGGGGGATACTGACATTCCTAAGAGCGTTGCCAAATACATTGGCCGAGAATGGCTTTCCTATAAGAGATGTGGTCCCCATGTCACGCCAGAATCGCACTATCTTTGAGGAGGACGATACTAATATGCTACTGGAATCGCATGTTATCACACTTTTAAAAAAAAAAAATATTATATTAATAAACACGATCAGATATTACCATGTGCTAAAAAGCATATGGCTTGAAGGAAAAAGGAATCGCGCGTGAATCATTTGATCCACACACTGATGGAGGAGTTTCTCCCAAATCTGGAAATCCCCATGAGCGGCAAACATTGGGGTTTGAAGGCCCAAATCTAGCCGAGAAGCTCCGTCAACAAATTCTGATGCGCACCCCTGAGACACCTCTCAGAAAGATTCAAAAGATCAACGATTTGCACTTTGAAGTGCAATCGTTGAATACCAATCAATCTTATCATATGGATCTGAATAGTATTGCTTGCAATTGTAAGGACTTTCCTCGTATATGCCTGTGCAAACACATACAGCTGTTGCACATTTCTTTGGTGGAGTCGATCTCGGACCCCGGCCATCTGACAATGCAAGCACAAATGAGTCGGCCATGCCAAATTCACCGGTCTAGCAGGACAGTAGCACTGGCAGTATAAATGACGATGCCACCACTTCTCTCATTTCGGCAGCCAATAATATAATTCGGGTTACTAGGGGCTCATTTCAAACACGCCGCGTGATCTGCACATTGCAAAATCAATCACAAAATCACTCAATTTATGCTATCTCAAATTGATGCCCTTGTGCACTCGGCAACGGCAGCCAGCGATGGTTCCCCCCTCCCAGAAAAAGAAGTTATCGCCCTAACCAACTTTCTTGGCTGGTGACTGCCCGCGAATGGGGGCACAGATGGTAAGAAGCGCCAGGGCAAAGGGAAAGTGACAGTGCACTTATGGCCTAGCACATTGGCGTGCCTAACCATAAGCGCGCCGCCGATAACGACCCATATGGAGCAGGAGAGCAATCTGGCAAACATGCAAAGCCCGATGCCGCTCAGCCACTGCCAATGCTTGAGCGCGCGCAGCAAAGATGCGCAAGGCAGAGCCCCTGCCCACGATCATCAACACTGGCACTCCTGTCAACGTTCAGAACGATGCCCTGCAGACGCCATTAGTATTGGCATCGCAGCCCCCATCCACACTCCCGTCGACGCATCCCCCGCCCACGCCACTCCCCTTGCCTACATCACTCCCCCTGTCCGCGCCGTCCCCACACGCCTCATTCCCTCCCTACACATACAATCCATATTATTTCCATCCCTCTCTAGTCCTTCTGTCTTAGCCAATGTATTCTCATTCTCAGTTTTATCCCCCATATTCTCCCTTTTCGACTTACTCACAACACTCACAACATATAATGTAATTTAGCTTATATAACGTGTTTGTAGATCAATATAAGTTGTCATTGATTACACGTGAGCGTGAGACTATCCACTTCAATTAAACCAGTCGAAGATGTGTGCGTGACCATGAGACTATTTACTTCAACTAAAAAAAATATCGAAGATGTGCACATGACCTAGCTAAACTTCGGGTATTTGGAGTTCGGTTACATTCGAGCAAGAGTTGTGAGAAATCTCGCCAACTGCTAAATTGGGTGCGTTTGGCCGCATTGGACACCTTGGCAAATACACCAAGACATGGCAACTCCCTCAAGACATTCGCCAAGTCCACCAATCTCCGCGCCAAGTCCATCAATTCCAC
>WTXE01000223.1:0-43769 GCA_022496225.1 Russula aff. rugulosa BPL654 | reverse complement strand
AACATAAGTGGAGAATCTGTGTCACAGAGAGACAGAAATGAGTAACATTAGGTAAGAGTGCAATTTATAAGATATTTTTCAGGCTCAATGCATGTAAATGTTATAAAATAGCCCAGTAAACATCTGTGAATGTAAATGGCACATGGTGACTTGTCAAAGATAGATAACCTGTAGTGGGTTTGGGTAACTCGTGCCACAGGTGAGGGCTGCATCAGGAAAATGACATGCTACTTGGCATGACTTGGCGTGACTTGGCTAAATTGAGTCCTTTCAATTCCTCACAAACCTCACATGGCATTCAAACTCCGCAAACCTTATGGCAACTTGGCGCATCACGTGTTGGATAAGAAAAGTTTGGCGTGTTAAGTCTTAGTTAGTTTATTTGTACTGGTTTACTTAAAAATAAAACATGGTTATCTTATCATTATCAGATCCACCATTCACAATGAGTGGATTGTGGATGGGCATTGCTCATGCAAGGGAAACGTGTCGTGACGTGTCTTTACAGCACCCCCTTATTCCCTTGCCCAAATGTCGTCTGTGCCCACTCCTGTCAATGCTCCCATAATGCCGGCTGATGCCAGGCCTGATTCCTCGCTCCGAGTGTTGGAGGCATTATATATGACCGGGAAGGAAATGGCTATAACCTCGAATGGGAATCCAGGGCCGAGTTCGAGCGCTAGCTTACAAATGAGCAACAGGCCATAGGAATTGAAATTCGGCAATACAGGACTAAGCACTCCAAAGCTCAGGGACAGCAAGTCTACCTAACCTGTGAAACCTTCCGTTGCATGTGTAACCAACTCGGAGGGACTAAAACCTTATGTGAAAAAAACGATGCGGAAAAGGAAGATCGAGAGTAAGTGGATTGAGGGGGGTTGTCCCTGTCTTGTTGAAATTAAGACATATCCCCATACTGACACCATATTGGGCAAATACAATCATGATCATTCCCACCCCACCGCAAAGATAATCTCAGGTACATCCGAATCTGGGTTGCCACACGTGAGCTGATAGAGGCTTGGGTACATTATGGGATGACTGATCAAGAGATTGTGAGTAATCCTCTCTTTAATCATGACTGATCTAACGTATCACTCTCAGAAAAAGAAGATCCGCACTTGGTTTAGTGCACATGAAAGGATCACTACATAACAAATGGAGAGATTTGCAGGATCAGGAAGGAAGTCGAAAGGGCTAATATTCGATTAGATGCAAACAATGCCCACTCAACTCGGATCTGGGTTAACAAGCTTCAATCGCAAGGGACCTTTGTGTATTACAAGGACAAGCGAGACGTGCCCCCTGAGGGATCAGATCTACAGTGGCTCAAAGTACTGTCCCTATGTTTGGCTGTTTCGGAAAGATGAGCTCACAATAAATCAGGAAAATTACGTAAAATAGTGAACATAATATATATTATAGAATAGAATCTTAGCTTTCTAACAAGCCATAAAGCACGTGATGCAGGCCAGAATTGACGGAGTTATAAGCAAAATAAGTCGACCTATCATTGGGACAATACTTTGACCCTTTTATTTTGTATTAATGTTTCATCAATAGAGACACCAATTTATATCCCAGAAGGCTGAAATTGAGCATGGATATAGTGTGACCTATAGTAAACTCAAATCAGATGACAAGTTACCAAAACAGTTTGCTCCTTCTCTACTATTACATTACAAACCCTTTTTTTCTCATTAATGTCAATATATCTTTTCTTTTCTTTAGGCTGGCCACCCACATCAATGACAGTCAGAATAGCATTCAAAACATTCTAATAAACTTACCATTCATAAAAAATGCCTTTCTTGCCTTTTAAAGCCTCTAAAGGTCATTAAATAAAGCTTTCTACACATAAAATATACCCTATTGTTCATTTTCTTATGTTTAAAGAAGCAAAAATGGCTCTATAAGTTTACCAAAATGCTTAACTCAATTAAAAACACCAGTATCTTCAATATTTTGAGCATTACTCCCAGCATATCAAGCTTTACAGCACAAATACCCTTCTAAAGTTGCTATACATCATTCTGTCAAACTGAGATATTGAATAGCTTAAGGAATAAAACCGTTAAAAATCTGAAAATATTTGTGAAGATAGATGAGATAAAACCACTAGGGGTCCTCTGCCAGCTCTAAGCAATCCAATCAGTTGTTCCAAGGTATTGAACTGGCTAAGTCTGGTTAAGATGATTTACTGTGATTTTAAAAGGGTATATGTGCCATAAGGCTTAATATGCTAGAAGTTATGCTCAAAATATTGAAGATACTGGTGTCCTTAATTGAGTTAGGCATTTTGGTAAACCTATAGAGCTGTTTTTGCTTCTTTAAACATAAGAAAATGACCAATATAGTATATTTTATGCTAGAAAGCTTATTTAATGACCTTTAGAGGGCTTTAAAAGGTGAGAAAGGTATTTTTTATAAATGGTAAAGCTTATTAGAATGCTTTTGAGTGCTATTCTGACTGTCATTTGATGTGGGTGGTCAGCCTAAAGAAGAGAAATGATATATTGACATTAATAAGAAAAAAGGGTTTGTAATGGTAATAGTAGAGAAGGAGCAAACTGTTTTGGGTAACTTGCATCTGATTTGAGTTTACTATAGGTCACACTATATCCATGCTCAATTTCAGCCTTCTGGGATATAAATTGGTGTCTCTATTGATGAAACATTAATACAAAATAAAAGGGTCAAAGTACTGTCCCAATGATAGGTCGACTTATTTTGCTTATAACTTCGTCAATTCTGGCCCGTATTATGTGCTTTATGGCTTGTTAGAAAGCTAAGATTCTATTCTATAATATATATTATGTTCACTATTTTACGTAATTTTCCTGATTTATTGTGAGCTCATCTTTCTGAAACAGCCAAACATTGGGACAGTACTTTGAGCCACTATAGCTGACAATCTGTTCGCATTGTGTATTTAATCTAAGTTCCAGAACAAAGCATACGTGCACCTTGGTAACGGATTCCTTGGCATTGACGCGACCCATAACGTCACTCAATACAAGGGAATATTATTATTTACTTTAATGGCACGGGATAATTGGGGCCATGGTATATGATAAGATCTTGTAAATATTTTATTTAATTTGGTTATGAAGGTGTTCCCGTTGCCTGGATGCTGTCATCCAATGGCATGCAAGCAACAATTGAATTCTTTCTGAATTTGATCAAGGCATGGAGTCCTGAGATCGCACCATCTATTTTTATGACAGATCGCGATCATGCCCAAGTAAATGCAATTCGCACGGCATTCCCAGATTGTTGGCGCATATTCTATTGCTGGTGGCATGTGCTTCGGGCCATCCAGACTCATTTCAATACCAAGGAATTTCCAGATCTATGGGAGCATACAGTATACAAGATTGGATTCGCACTACCAATGATAATGTATTCAACGATGGGTGGGCTAAGATTCAGGGGATACTGACATTCCTAAGAGCATTGCCAAATACATCGGCCGAGAATGGCTTTCCTATAAGGAGATGTGGTCACCATGTCACGCCAGAATCGCACTATCTTTGAGGAGGACGATACTAATATGCTACTGGAATCGCATGTTATCACACTTTAAAAAAAAAAAAAAAATTATATTAATAAACACGATCAGATATTACCATGTGCTAAAAAGCATATGGCTTGAAGGAAAAAGGAATCGCCGCGTGAATCATTTGATCCACACACTGATGGAGGAGTTTCTTCCCAAATCTGGAAATCCGCCATGAGCGGCAAACATTGGGGTTTGAAGGCCCAAAATCTAGCCGAGAAGCTTTGTCAACAAATTCTGATGCGCACCCCTGAGACACCTCTCAGAAAGATTCAAAAGATCAACGATTTGCACTTTGAAGTGCAATCGTTGAATACCAATCAATCTTATCATATGGATCTGAATAGTATTGCTTGCAATTGTAAGGACTTTCCTCGTATTAATGTCGCGAGCTGCTGCCGGCCAGGCCTCTCCTTTGGACCTGGGCAGCGAGCTGGAGCTAGGAAGTGCCCCAGGAGTACGCTTCTGCAGCGCAACCAATGGCAGAGAGGGGGAAACATGGATATCAACTTGCCTGCGTCGCAGGTGAGGCCGGCTCGATGGCACATAGCGCTCACAATACTAATCGGCACTGAGGCACAAGACTAGCATGAGAAGGGACAGAGAGGTCAAGTTAGAGAGTAGCTACACAGAGGTGTGCCTACTATATACTATTACTAAGCTACAAGTGGCTGATAAGCAAAGTAAAAGAATATGACACTGTGCGACAGACTAATTCCTGACATTACCCCCTCCTTAAAGCCGACGTCCCGGCGGCTAAGGAGAAACAGACAAGAGAAAAAAGAATGACAGACTTACAGCCAAGAAATGCTAGTAAGTAGGAGAATAAGAAGGTTAAGGAAAGACAAGAGAAGGAGATAGAAAGAGAAAAGGTAGAAGGAAAGATTAAAGACAGTGAACAATGAGGGTGTAGGCAGTGTGTGGCCCTGCAAACAGCCATGCAGGCCTTTGCATGTCTTCAAACCAAAAAGGAGCAGTCATCTTTATGTGTTGTGTTCATGAGGCAAGCTGCTAAGTGTGCGGGGTTGTGCAGCAGTGTTGACATCAAGAACAGCAGATAGCACTGCACCCTGGGGTACGCAGCAAAGACAATGAGCGCGTCCCACCATGCATGCTTGCGCACGTCTTGAAACTTTGTAGACGGGCAGAACTACGCATGCATAGATGTGAGTGACTTTGCTAAGGGCGCGAAGATGTGCAGCGATGTCAGTAACACAAAAGGGACCGAAATGCGGTGGAGGGAGGAGGGAAAAAGATAACACAGAGCATAGGCATTACATGCCTGTAGCGCACGCTGGCATTCTATGCCGGACCACGCTGGCACCATGCCTAATTGCACAGGCTGGCACTCCATGCCTAATCGCCTGTGCTAATATCCTTCATCCTTCCTTCCTCTCCTTACCCCCTCCTTAATGCTCGACGTCCCGGCGAGCCACAAAAGAGCATGGAGGAAGGCAAGGGTGGTGGGGAGTAATGGGACGAAAAAAATCGGCCATTTGGGATGCAATCTTGATGGCCAAAACGAAAATAAAGGAGTGGCAGTGAAAGATAAGGGAGTGATGGGGTCCTCAGCGAAGAGGGCGAACGCGTCCTACCGTGCACGCGTGCGCGCGTCTTGTAACTCCAGGCATCGGTGTTCACATGTTCAATGTAGAGTTGAGCGGAGTCTCGTATTCCGCAGACGCGTGCAGCGATGTCGGTGATGGAAACAGCTGGGTGGTCCTGCACCCAAGGTCAACAGGGAAAGGAGGTGCGCGTCCCATCGCGCATGTTCGCGCACGTCTTCAAAAGTTGTAAGAGGACTAATAATGAGTAAGGACAGATGTAGGTTAAGCTGCTAAGGCCGCAGGCATGTGCAGCGGTGGGGAGGATGAAACCTGGTGGGTGATCCTGCACCGGTGGGGTAAAGGAAAGGAGAGTGACTGCATCATACCACGCACACTCACACACGTCTTGAGACTCCCCTCGCGTGACTGTACTGAGTCGGAAGAGCCGTAGACAAACATGCTAGAGCTGCGGATGCATGCAGCAATGTGGGAGGTGGAAGTGGATAGGGGGACTGTGCCCAAAGGGTGAGCAGGGGAAACAGCAACTGCGTCGTACCGCGCATGCTCGTGCACGTCTTCAAACTCCCCTCGCGTGACCGTACTGGGTGGAGGAGCTGTAGATAGATGCACTAGAGCCGCGGACATATGCAGCACTGTGGGGGATGAAAATGAATGGCAGTGCTTCGCCCTAGGGGTCGACAGCAAAGAGGGCAAGTGCGGACTACCGCACATGCTTGCGCACGTCTTCCAACTTCGTACACTTGAGGGCCCTAGAGTAATGTGGCTGCTCTCACATGTACTAGGGGCGCGAGCAAATGCAGCGAGGTCAGGGGCGGAAATGGTGGGTGCTACATTCTAAGGGTCAACACAAAGCGGACAAATGTCCTTCGCGCACTTCTGCGCGGGGCTTTATACTTTGTGGGCGTCACGGCACTAGGGTAACGTGGTTGCTCTCACGTTTCCTAGAGGTGCGAAGAAATGCAGCAGTGTAGGGAACGGTTGGAAGAGATAGGGGCTAATGGCTATACTGTCCAGGGAAAGTGTCCTGATAATGTGCACTACCAGGGCACACAGGCTGGGGAAAGCGAATGGAAGGGTGCATACTGTTGGAATCCTGTCCTTAGGCATTCAAGGGCCTCGACTTAGAACCCCTGTCCAACCAGTAGCTTCTACCATCTGATGGGGGCAACCGCACGAGGATCACCAGCACCAGTGAGGACAACTTGACCTAATGTCGCGAGCTGCTGCCGGCCAGGCCTCTCCTTTGGACCTGGGCAGCGAGCTGGAGCTAGGAAGTGCCCCAGGAGTACGCTTCTGCAGCACAACCAACGGCAGAGAGGGGGAAACATGGATATCAACTTGCCTGCGTCGCAGGTGAGGCCGGCTTGATGGCACATAGCGCTCACAATACTAATCGGCACTGAGGCACAAGACTAGCATGAGAAGGGACAGAGAGGTCAAGTTAGAGAGTAGCTACACAGAGGTGTGCCTACTATATACTATTACTAAGCTACAAGTGGCTGATAAGCAAAGTAAAAGAATATGACACTGTGCGACAGACTAATTCCTGACAATATGCCTGTGCAAACACATAGCGGCTGTTGCACATTTCTTTGGTGGAGTCGATCTCGGACCCCGGCCATCTGACAATGCAAGCACAAATGAGTCGGCCATGCCAAATTCACCGGTCTAGCAGGACAGTAGCGCTGGCAGTATAAATGACGACGCCACCACTTCTCTCATTTCGGCAGCCAATAATATAATTCGGGTTACTTAGGGGCTCATTTCAAACACGCCGCGTGATCTGCACATTGCAAAATCAATCACAAAATCACTCAATTTGATGCTATCTCAAATTGATGCCCTTGTGCACTTGGCAACGGCAGCCAGCGATGGTTCCCCCCTCCCAGAAAAAGAAGTTATCGGCCCTAACCAACTTTCTTGGCTGGTGACTGCCGCGCAAATGGGGGCACAGCATGGTAAGAAGCGCCAGGGCAAAGGGAAAGTCGACAGCGCACTTATGGCCTAGCACATTGGCGTGCCTAACCATAAGCGCGCCGCCGATAATGACCCATATGGAGCAGGAGAGCAATCTGGCAAACATGCAAAGCCCGATGCCCGCTCAGCCACTGCCAATGCTTGAGCGCGCGCAGCAGAGATGCGCAAGGCAGAGCCCCTGCCCACGATCATCAACACTGGCACTCCTGTCAACGTTCAGAACGATGCCCTGCAGACGCCATTAGTATTGGCATTGCAGCCCCCATCCACACTCCCGTCGACGCATCCCCCGCCCACGCCACTCCCCTTGCCTACATCACTCCCCCTGTCCGCGCCGTCCCCACACGCCTCATTCCCTCCCTACACATACAATCCATATTATTTCCATCCCTCTCTAGTCCTTCTGTCTTAGCCAATGTATTCTCATTCTCAGTTTTATCCCCCATATTCTCCCTTTTCGACTTACTCACAACACTCACAACATATAATGTAATTTAGCTTATATAACGTGTTTGTAGATCAATATAAGTTGTCATTGATTACACGTGAGCGTGAGACTATCCACTTCAATTAAACCAGTCGAAGATGTGTGCGTGACCATGAGACTATTTACTTCAACTAAAAAAAAATGTCGAAGATGTGCACATGACCTAGCTAAACTTCGGGTATTTGGAGTTCGGTTACATCCGAGCAAGAGTTGTGAGAAATCTCGCCAACTGCTAAATTGGGTGCGTTTGGCCGCATTGGACACCTTGGCAAATACACCAAGACATGGCAACTCCCTCAAGACATTCGCCAAGTCCACCAATCTCCGCGCCAAGTCCATCAATTCCACGCCAAGTCCAGTGGCAACTCAACCACAGAAAATGTCGATTACCTCATGATGGGTAACACTAGTTCAAAACTTTGTTTAATTCTACTTAGTTGTAAGGTCCAAAATGTATACAAAAAAATTTAAGGACATAGTTAAGGGCAAGTTGTGTTCAAAAAACAACCTCCGGTGCTGGGCATGCCACAGACGATGGGACGTCAGACTTGGACACACATAGCACCTGCATGGCCATGGCTCACCTCGGAGGCACGAACCACAACCCATGCCAACTTGAACTTTTGACCATACAGTATATGCAACCACATGATTGCGATAAGTTGGGGAACGTGGAGATGCAGGGCGAGGAAAGTAGGGATGCAGAGCTGTTGGACCTTGAAGAGGGCGTAGCCTGCAACTAGATTGAGCCTTGGCTTGAATTCGACACCGCTGGCAGTGCTCGCAGACGACGGGTGAGATTTACGCAAGTTCTGCAAGTAGCAACATACAGGACACCTAATGATATTGGATGAATCTCGTACATGTCAGAAACCGAGGAGAAAGGCAATTATCAACTATCTCCCCACTTGCTGAGGCACTCACAGTGGAACGTGTGTGAGCATGGGACACTCACTAACCCAGTAATGGCAGAGTCCATGTGCTCGAGACAAACGAGGCATGTTGGCAACTTAACAACTGGTGCCTTTGCAGAGCCGAGCCTTGATAGAGCCAGTGGTACTGAATCATCAGCATCTATGCTTACGGACGTGATATGAATGATATGACAAGTAGCTAGCTAGGGATATGGTGAGAATCTGCGATGATATTGATGCACATAGGATTGACCTAGTGTGCCATTGCCCATGTGTTGCCATGTGTTGGAGTGAGTATTGTTGCTAGGCCTCCTCCGCTCTGCATCAGGATAGAATTTCGGGCCTTCTTTTCATGCACCCTTTGTCAGTTGTGATTAGAGTTTGTACGTCGTGTTGGCACGAGCACGAGCAGTTGGTTGACTCACGTGGCCATGGAAGACATAAATTTGTGTTGTAAACTCCTGCCACTGCATCAAGCTAAATCTGAGCTTGTATTCCATGAACGAAAGCAAGAGCAAAAAGCACCACTGATTCGTGTGAGGGATGTTGCACTGCCATTACGTGAACCAAGTAATGATGCCCTAAAACTTGGACCGAGATGAAGGTGGAGAAAGAAGGCCAACAGAATCTTCGCATTTACCCGCCTCAAGTGAGCCACCAGATGAAGGATGTTCTGAGTGGGGTGCGCAGTTGTCCTTGCGATCAGACCTCCTGAGTCCTGTAAGACTTCTGAGCCAGTGCTCTGACGAAGCTGCCAACGGTACCCCTCGAAAGTTTGTCATGGCCTTGAGGCAATAAAACCACCCAGCATAGCACCTACCTGCTGGTGTAGATGAGACAGGATTTGATGCTGTCAAGGGATGTTGATGGCTACCTTCAGCAGCCGGATGGTGTGGGGTCATGGGCATGCCCAGAACCCTTGTTTGAGTTAGGCTGTGATGCCCACCCACCAGAGGCTATATCGAAGGGTAGCAGCTGGGACACCACGCGCGGGTCATTAGGCAATGGGTTATTGGGCTCACACAAGTCACTCCGCAGGACTTGTGAACTCGGATGGACAGTGATTCAACATGGCAAGACCAGTAGCGGAAAGGTCACTTCGAGATAAATGTCACTGCATTGGGTTCCCTTTGGACCCAATGGCACCCAATCTATTCTAAATGTTGAGCCTGCAGCAACCTGGGGAGAGAAAGTGGGACGCACCATCAAAATTACCAGACTTCAAAGTATCACTTTAAAGGCATGACAACTTCAGGATTGGACCTCGCCAGCAGCTCACAAAGTTGACAAAGGTCTTGTTGTAGAAGAACTTGCCGAAAGGTGTGATGAGGTAGGTGCAGTCAGGCGTGAATGCGGCCCATGAGCCAATCATGCATCGTGCACTAGAGTGAGAAGGGAACCAACGACTTGGCGATGAGACAATAAATAAGTTGTGTGTGAGACAAGATAACACAACGAAATGAAAGTGAGAGTCTGTTAGGAGGCATGAATTCATATTGCACTTCGGTGATTTGTGAGTGTTGTAGACTTAGCAAAATTTCTATTGAGGTAGCATGGGAAACGAATTTGTTAGCAAGTTGAACTTCAACTTTTTTCGCTTCAAGCAACCTTTTCCTCCATTGTCGATATGTCCTAACCCTCCTCCTGTGCCTGTGGTACTGCCATCTCCAATGTCCCTTATGGTGAGCTGTGACCTGATCCAATCTCAAGAAATATGTTGTTTCATTTCGCCAAACTACCCTCTGAACAAAGGTGCACATGCAACTGAGGATGTTTATTTTGGCGGAAATGTGAGTGTATAATTATCTTTTGCCAATTGAGGTTTCTCTCCCCTTCACCCTGATTTTTTATTCTACCCACACTCATCATGGGAACCCTTACTCTCAGCTGCGGTGAGGGTTTGTGGCGGGTCTGCAAGAAATACCACCTAGCAATGGAATTTCAAGCTTACTCATTCGCTTGGTGATGTGCATTCATCAGAAAAAATCCATCTGCTTGAAAATGGCTTAAAAAAAGTCAATTTGCATGCTTGAGGGCTCATTCGAATTGCATGAAAAGGGGCTACGTCATGAATACATAAAACCTGCAATAATCCTGCATTTCACCATTTCAAGCTAAATTAAGAGGAAAAAAGCAGATGGATCTTTTGCTAATGTTATTTGGCCTTATGGAAGTATCAACCCTTTTTTTAAAGATTTGTCGATGTCAGCTTATCTGATGTCTATCTAGATTATCAAAGTGGGCATGGAGCTCGAGCTTGTTAGGACAAGACAAATGTGTACAATATTGGCATCACCACTAAGCATGCGCAGGACTAGTGCTAGTATCACTTCTCCATGAATAGACACCAACACTTTTCTAAAACATCCTCAACAGCTCGCTTCAGTTCTCTCGACCACGCTCTTGCACCCAAGTGTCAATGGCACCCACACCACAGACCTATAGTGGCGTCTGGTGATGATGTCAACGATGCACAAGGAGAAATCATAGTTGGTGCCAGTGCTAACAGTGCTGTCAATGGAGGCTATGGAATGTGCTTTGTACTATCCAGGATCAAGGAAGTTTTAATAAATGTGATCATGAACATGGGTGAAGATGCCTTACCTCACATCAGACCTGATCCTGGCCCAGGCCTTGGTCCAGGGAAAAACAACATCATGGAGAGAGGCAGACCGGTGAGCGCTGAGCTCTAGCACAAAGGCAAATCGGATGGCGAATTGGCAATGGGGGACTCAACTTGGAGGAAGAGCACACCATTACACGTACCACACAGAATGCGTGATTCGTATGCGACCAGCTCGTTGAATGGTAGGCCCATTGAAAAGCTTGGTGCCACCTGATAGGGATCCATTGTGGCAGGCTCCACACACGAAGTCCAATGCCTGCTCGAGGTCACTGTCTTTCGCCGAGGCACCCAACTGTATCACTGTAAGTCTCTTACTTCCCCATATTTTATTATTGCTGCACCCGGATACTCAACAGAATTGAAGTTTCATCATACAGGCTATTGGTACCTAATTGGGGGGGAGACAATGCAATTCCACGCGTCCATGCGCGAATGGGGTATTACAGTATCACAACCCGCAAAGCCCCCTTTGTCCATTCCCGTTTCGCCCTCATTGCCATGCTCGAGCAACATTTGGAAGCACACCTTGAGGATGCAGGACGGATGGTCTGGTGGCCATCCACACATGCTCGACCTGATGACTCTAACCCAATTTTTTTTCTGTCTTTAACCATCATTTTTATTGTTATTCTGTTTCTCTCACTCAGTGCATCATGTCCAATAGGGAAGTCTCAACGAATTAAACGAGCTGGTCCTGCTCCACACCCATGTTTGCAAACTGACCTCCCTTCTGATGTTTGCATTGCCCTCCTTTCAAAAGGACAACTCGACATGAAAACCCCCCTGATCCAAGCCAGAGTCTTCTGGCCATGTGATTTCTATATTGATATTAACTTACAATTTTAGTTTTTTGAATTGGGTGACCTTTTTGAGTGTTAGCAGTAATTCACTGATTTTAGGCCGCATCACACAAAAAAGAGACGCATGCTATGCCCAACTTGGCGCCCTCATTCTCTTCATCCAAGAGCGCACAGTCACCAGGACATTAGAGTAAGGGTGGTCTTGCCTTATGTACATCAATCTGCATGCCATGCTAGAACTGTAGGTCATTGTGCCTTAAATCGCATTGTTATGACCATATTGTATGTAATAGTACATACAAATGAAACTGTTTTTAGTGCTCTATTGAAATGGAATCCACAATATCGCTAGGAATTCGGCCTCCTTGGATGTGAATTGGCTGCCTTGGCTGTCTTGGCCAAATAATGAGGAGTTGGCAAAGTTCTGCTGAAATTGGCTAAAATCTGTCGAATTGGGCTTGATCTTTTTTTTTGGCCAATTACAACATAATTGGCGCAATTGCCATGTTTGGGTAACATAGAGTGACATGGGGTGACATAGTGTAACATGGAAGCCATGCCAATTCACGCCAAGTAACATGTCATCTTCCTGATGTGGTCATAGATGGAGATTTTGCAACCCACACCAATGTCTGCATCAACCTGCACCTGTGACCCATGTGGATTGCCCAACCCATGACTTTCCCTACTGACAATAAATTAGGCAGGCGTTCTGATAAGAAAACTATATCTTTCAACAGTAATGCTTAATAAGGCAGGTTCAAATAAGACAGATATTGCTGTCTTATTTAGATACAGTTTAGATAGCAAATGTGTCTGACTAAGAATACAATTTAGAAAGCAAACATGTCCACTTAAGAATACAGTTTGAACAGGAAATCTGTGTTATCTGTCTGGTTAGGAATACAGTTTACACAGCAAACCTGTCTAGTTAGAGATATAGTTTAGACAACAAACCTGTCTGGTAAGAGATACAGTTTAGACAGTAGACCTGTCTGGTTAGAAATACAGTTTAAACAGCAAACCTGTCTAGTTAGAGATACAATTTAGACAGCAAACCTATCTAATTAGAGATACAGTTTAGACAACAGACCTATCTAGTTAGAGATACAGTGGCTCAAAAAACCGTCCCAATGTTTGGCTGTTTTGGAAAGATGAGCTGACAACAAATCAGAAAGATTCTGTAAAAATGTAAAAATAATGTAAATTTTAGAATAGCATCTTAGCTTTCAAACAAGCCTAAAATCACGTGATTTGGATTAGAATTGATGTTGTTATAGGCAAAATAAAAAGCTGTATCATTGGGACAGTTTTTTGACCCTTTTATTTTGTAGTAATGTTTCATGAATAGAGACACCAATTTACATTCCAGTGGGCTGAAATTGAGCATGGACATAGTGTGACCTATAGTAAACTCAAATCAGGTGCAAGTTACCCAAAACAGTTTGCTTTTTCTCTTCTATTACCATTACAAACCCCTTTATTCTCATTACAGTCAAAGCTCGCCTAAGTCATAGCTCCAAAATGTCATAATTCTCATATGTCATGCTGTTTGGGTTCCACCACCATGGTAGGCAGAGAAATTAGCTGGATAAGGCATACCTTATCTATAAGTCATAAGTCATAGGAGTTTGGGACCGTTTGGACAGAAATGGCATAGGTTTTGAGGGTGATGAAACATACCATACATCAAAACTTCCAGGCCAAATCCCGTTATGGTAAAGTATGAGTCAATTCTGTCAATTTAGTAAAAAATCGGGTGACCTGTGTCACCTGCCACTAGAAAAAAACCAAGAACTAAAACCACTCACTTAACTCTGGCAATAAGAAATCAAGTTGAAGTTTTTAAAAGAGGACTGAAGATCTTAGAAACCCATGCTGAGTGAGGCATCATGATCTAATTGCCATGTGAACCCTTTCTTTCATGCTGCAAACAGTGCGAAGTAATATGAGTCTCAGAGATGGACCCAAGAATCGCTGATTTTTTCAAGAGTTGATAAACCACATAATGTTTACATAATATTTTTTAAATATTTTTACTATAATAACTTTTAGCGCTCATTCTACAATGTCATACACTTTGACAAGTCATACCTTGGAGTGTCCACGGAGGGGTATAACTTAGGAGAGCTTCGACTGTAACTTCAATACTTCATTTCTCTTCTTTAGACTGACCATCCATATCAAATGGCAGTCAGAATAGCACTTACAGCTGTTTGCATAATAGTAGGAAAAAGTAAAAAAAAAAATTGTTTGTGTGTATTTGTGCCGGCCTTATTGACATGCTCGGGCCGCATGTCCAGTTATTGAAACATAAATAATAATAGCCAGGATTTGAACCTGGGTCCTCCCTCTGCCCCAAAATATATGCCAGGTGCTTTAACCATTGAGCCACTCAGCCTTGGGCCAGACTGAACTCATGTACACTTATATTATAATGCATAGACCTGAGCCATCCAGACCATGCCGACTCAATCATGGCTAACATAATGTGCTTGTGGCCTACCTTAGGGTCCATTGGAATGGGAACTGTATGTCTATAAGTCGAACATCACATTATTAGTGGAGCCCAATCACAAGAGGCAGTTGCCGGTGTCACACTGGCCACATTGGGAATTTCAATTTACCAAATTTGGAATTAAAAAAAGAAATCGAAAATTTGCATCCACTGCTAGTGGCTCATTGCCAAATACATACAAACAATTTTTTTTTTTACTTTTCCCTACTATTATGCAAACGGCTGTAAAAGCATTTTAGTAGACTTTAGCATTCATTAAAAATACCTATCTCACCTATTAAAGCCCTTTAAAGATTATTATACAAAGCTTTCTAAGCATAAAATATACTAAACAGCTTATTTTCTTATGATTAAAGAAGTGTAAACAGCTCTAATAAATTGCCAAAATACTTAAATCAATTAAGGACACTAGTGTCTTTAACAATTTGAGCATTACTCCTAGCATACCAAGCCTTATGACACAAATACCCTTTCAAAGTTAAAGTATATCATCTTATCCAGACTTAGCCAGCTTAATATATCAAGAACAGCTGATTGGATTTCTTAGAGTTGGCAGAGTACCCTAGTGGTTTAATCTCATCTATTTTCACAAATATTTTCAGATTTTTGGCAGTTTTATTTCTTGAGCTATTCATTAGCTAAGTTTGACAAGAATGACCTATAGCAACTTTATAGAGGTATTTATGCCATAGGGTTTGGTATGCAGGGAGTAATGCTCAAATTGTTAAAGACACTGGTGTCCTTAATTGATTTAAGCATTTTGGCAATTTATTAGAGCTGTTTACACTTTAAACATAGGAAAATAAACTATTTAGTATATTTTACGATTAGAAAGCTTTGTATAATAATCTTTAAAGGGCTTTAATAGGTGAGATAGGTATTTTTAATGAATGCTAGAGTCTACTAAAATGCTTTTAAGTGCTATTCTGACTGCCATTTGATGTGGGTGTCAGTCTAAAGAAAAGAAAGAAGTATTAAAGTTAATGAGAATAAAGGGGTTTGTAATGGTAATAGGAGAGAAGAAGCAAACTGTTTTGGGTAATTTGCACCTGATTTGAGTTTACTATAGGTTACACTATGTCCATGCTCAATTTCAGCCCACTGGAATGTAAATTGGTGTCTCTATTCATGAAACATTACTACAAAATAAAAGGGTCAAAAAACTGTCCCAATGATACAGCCTTTTATTTTGCCTATAACAACATCAATTCTAATCCAAATCACATGATCTTAGGCTTGTTTGAAAGCTAAGATGCTATTCTAAAATTTACACTATATTTACATTTTTACAGAATTTTCCTGATTTGTTGTCAGCTCATCTTTCCGAAACAGCCAAATATTGGGATGGTTTTTTGAGCCACTGTATGCAATAGTTTAAACAGCAAACCTGTCTCGTTAGGAATACAGTTTAGATAGCAAACCTGTCTAGTTAGAGATACAGTTTAAACAGCAGACTTGTCTGATTAGAGATGCAATTTAGACAGCAAACCTGTTGGTTAGAGATGCAGTTTAGACAGCAGACCTGTCTAGTTAGAGATACAGTTTAAACAGCAAACCTGTTTGATTAGAGATACAGTTTAAACAGCAGACTTGTTTGATTAGAGATACAATTTAGACAGAAAACCTGTTTAGTTAGAAATACAATTTAGATAGCAAATCTGTCTAATTAAAAATACAGTTTAGACAGCAAACCTGTCTGGTAAAAAATATAGTTTAGACAGCAAACCTGTTTTGTTAGAGATACAGTCTAGACAGCAGACCTGTCTTGGGAATAGCACAGGCCGCCCTAGGGTTTTTTTCGATGACCCACACCCGCACCTGCCAATACCTGTGCCCACACCCATGGGTGTAGGTTTTCCATGCCCACAGATGAGGGTTTTTCCACAGGTTTAAAACTATGGCGGGTACCACAGGTTAATGCATTAATGGTTCAGACAATAGATAGTGTGCAGAGATTATATTATAGTGACAAGTACTGCTACTGCTACTGCTAAGTTACTAGTGGATGCTGCGAGATTTAAGTCTCTATGAGACCATATATAGGAAGACCGCAGTTCAGTGTCCACGCGTTCACAATTATCCCTGTACAGTCAAGGTGGTTTGAATGTGGGGGTGGTGGCTGGCTCTGTGGCAATGTTGAACTTGGAGCTGGTGCCACCGCCAGCACACCCACCATCCCGTTAGTTTGCATCAATTTTGAAAGTGTCGATCTTCATGAAGGATGCATGCATCACATGGCCTGGTGGTGACTTGCAGAAAGTGTCTGAACAGGCATGGGCCAGGTGGGCCTGACGTTGGCTTACAACTTGAAGGACTTTAGGAACGAATGTGTAGAAGAAAGCAGATGACGTGTAACCTAGAAGGAGTATGGGCACCGCTGCGAGAGAGTCGGGATTCAAGTGTAGTGGGTGGGTGGAGTCCCTTGCAGAGTTAACGTCAACAGACAACGGGGAAAGAGGGGCACACACTGTTGACAGGACACAATGGTGACTTGGGTGCTTGAGACTTGTTAGTTGTTAGTCATCACGCTTCTGTTCTGGGGTAGTCAGCAGTCTATTGAGACTGGCAGTGGCTTTCAAAATTGCAACACTGAACTTGTGATTGCAGTGGTGTCAAGAAAGTTGAGTGAGGGAGGGCAGTAAGGTGGTGGGTGTATCGTCAGTGATAAGAAAAAAAAGGAAAAGAAAGACGCACCAAGAAAGTGATAATCATTAACTACTCATGTTACCAGCGATATTCGACTTTGCACTGGCACTGGAAAGCCTTGTAGTTTATGTGACATCTGAGGAAGGAACGTGTGGCACCAGCTGACTAGCCTTGGCTATCTTGAGAGGAGGAAGATCTGGGGCATCACAGTAGGGACCTTGCCAACCTGATGGGGAGTGGCAATGGCATGTTCGACAACCTGCACACCTTAGGATCACTGATGGAAGTCTCAACCTTAATAAGGCCTGAGAGGAGCTTGGATAGGAAGGGACAGACTGTGTTAGGCAAGTCGACGATGACAACAAGCGATATGACAACACCAAAGGGATTTAGAGTAGTTTAAAGTCGTCAGCATGAACGAGAGGGGATTAAGAATGACTCAACAAGATTGAAAGCTGAGGGAAACAACAGGTAGATGGGAGGAAGAGGGGTCGAGGGCTGCACACAAAACGAAGACTCACTTGATCAGCTTAAAAGGGATGTGTTGTGGATCAGATGCAGAAAGTTCATGATGCGAAAACTTTGTTGATTGGACAGTTTGTTGATTGCGAGAAATTTTGTTGATTGATATGGAGCACTTGTTCGCTTCTGCAGTTGACAGATGTTGAGCTGCAAAAGAATCGCAGCAACTTGCAGCAGCAACTTGTTGTCTCAGTGGATGGCGGCAATGGAGCAGACAGATGTCAGAGATGTTAAAAAAAGAAAATCCATGACCCTAATGGTGAACCTGCAGCAGGTTTGGGTAACCCACGCTATGGGTGAGGGTTGGTTGCAGGTGGGAATTTTGCAATCCGCACCTGCGCCCACGACAACCCACCTTGTAACCCGTGCGGGTTAGCCAACCCGTGACATTCCCTAAACCTGTCTAGTTAGAAATACAATTTAGACAGCAGATCTGTCTAATTAGGGATATAGTTTAGACAGCAAATTTGTCTTGTTAGAGATACAGTTTAAACAGCAGACCTGTTCAGTTAGAGATACAGTTTAAACAACAGACCTGTTTGATTAGGAATATAGTTTTGATAGCAAACATGAATTGGTTAGTATACAGCTTTGAAAACAAATATGTATTAATTAGCATACAGTTTTTTTAGTAATAGGGTTATAATTACAAATAGTATTTGTTACTAATGTATTAAAAATTGATTTGTAATGGATTGTAGCTTTCAAACAAGCCTAATACCATTAAGATAAAACTTAAAATGAATGAGATATAATTATAAACTTTTTGAATTTAGAGTAGCCATTTGCGGCAGAAGTAAAATTGTTAGCAATCTGAATATACTTTTGTGAATAAATACAATCAAACTCTAAAAAAACCTCTGCCATTACTAAGTAATCAGATGAGCCAATCTTTCAGTATCTGCTTATCTTTAAATTTAGATCTGCTTAAATAGTATTCAATCTGATGATCAGATTGCTTAGCATTTCCTTGCAATCTATCCAATATATGTTCTCAAAAAGTTTAAAAGTTGTAACTGCCTTATGTATGGAAATATAAACATATTAATATTGCTAATGACTGAGACATATTCAAGTCTAGAGTAGCCAATTACAGTGGAATCAGAGCAGCACATGACCTGCAAAGAAGTGTTCAGACAGATATGATCAGACTCTAAAAGATCTCCTGCCACTGCTAAGCAATTGAATGAGCCAATTGTTTGATATCTTGCTATTTTGAAATACAGATCTGCTTGAATAACATTTGATCTGTTGATCAGATTGCTTAGTGTTGGCAGAGAACACCCTTGTAATTTATGCAATATATGTTCTCAAAAATTTTCAAAGCTGTAACTGCTTTATATTCAAGGATATAAACATATTAAAGTAACAGATACTGAAACAATTCCATATTTATACTAGCCAATTGAAGCAGAATTAGAGAAGCATATGATCTGCAAATATGTGTGTAGATAGATATACTTGGACTGTGAAAAATTTTCTGCCATTACTAAGCAATTGAATCAGCTGATCTTCTGCTATCTTGTTATTTTTGACTATAGATTAGCTCTGATATTGTTCGATCCAATAATCAGATTGCTTAGTGTTGGCAGAGCATCCCCTTTCAATTTGTCAAATATATGTCCTCAAAGAGCTTCAAAGTTGTAGATGCCATATGTACGAGAATATGAATATAATAATATTGGTGATGACTGAAATCTAAAGTAGCCAATTGCAATGGAATTAGAGCAGCATGTGATCTGCAAATATGTGTGTGGATAGATATATGATTGGACTCTAAAAAATCTTCTGTAATTACTAAGCAATCAGAGCAGCCAATCTTTCGCTATTTTGTTATCTTCAAATATAAATCAGCTCTAACACTGTCCAATCTGATAATTAGATTGCTTAGTGTCAGGGTACACCCTATTATTTCATTTCCTCTATCTCCATAAACGTTTTCAGAACTCTAGCATTTATATTTGCAGAGATATAGGACAATTTGTCAGTTTTAGCTACAATACAAGTAATATTGGAAGTGTGAACAAAGTTACTATTGCATTCAGATATATAAAACTCATATTTTTAATAAAGTTGTCCATATATTCACAAATATAAATGCTACAGTGCTGAAAACCTTTATAGAGATAGAAAAAATGAAATAATAGAGTGTACCCTGCCAACACTAAGCAATCTAATCATCAGATCAAACAGTATTAGAGCTGATCTATATTTGAAAATAACAAAATAGCGAAAGATCGACTGATCTGATTGCTTAGTAATGACAGAAGATCTTTTAGAGTCCAATCATATTTATCCACACACATATTTGCAGATCACATGCTACTCTAGTTCCACTGCAATTGGCTACTCTAGATTTCAGTCATCAGTAATATTAATATGTTCATATCCTCATACATATGACAGCTACAACTTTGAAGCTTTTTGAGGACATATATTTGACAAATTGCATTGAGGTACTCTGTCAACACTAAGCAATCTGATTATTGGATTGGACAATATTAGAGCTAATCTATAGTCAAATATAACAAGATAGTGGAAAATCAGCTGATTCGATTGCTTAGTAATGGCAGAAGATCTTTTACAGTCTGAGTATATCTATCTACACATATATTTGCAGATTGCATGCTTCTCTAATTCCGCTGCAATTGGCTAGTCTAAATATGGAATTGTTTCAGTCATCTGTTACTTTAATATGTTTATATTCTCAAATATAAAGCAGTTACAGCTTTGAAACTTTTTGAGGACATATATTGCATAAATTACAAGGGTGTTCTCTGCCAACACTGAGCAATCTGATCAACAAATTAAATATTATTCAAGCAGATCTGTATTTCAAGATAGCAAGATATCAAACAATTGGCTCATTCAATTGCCTAGCAATGGCAGGAAATCTTTTAGAGTCTGATCATATCTGTTCAAAAACTTCTTTGTAGGTCATGTGCTGCTCTAATTCCGCTGTAATTGGCAACTCTAGACTTGAATATGTCTCAGTCATTAGCAATATTAATATGTTTATATTTCCATACATAAGACAGTTACAGCTTCGAAACTTTTTGAGAACATATATTGGATAGATTGCAAGGGAATGCTCTGCCAATGCTAAGCAATCTGATCATCAGATTGAATACTATTTAAGCAGATCTAAATTTAAAGATAAGCAGATACTGTAAGATTGGCTCATCCAATTATGTAGTAATGACAGAGGCTCTTTTAGAGTCAGATCATATCTATTCACACAAGTATGTTCAGATTGCTAACAACATTACTTCTGCCACAAATGGCTACTCTAAATTCAAAATGTTTATAATTATAGTTAAAATGGCCCTTCTGTCCACAATACTTACAACAACTTTATTGTCGATGATGATTCTTCTGCCAGGTTTCCTTTGCTGACTTTTGCACTACCTAGGCTACGGCCAGGTCTTTGATCAATCCTGGAGATGCCAGTAGGGAAGGGGAATGTGGAGGAGAGGGTGGGCCCTCATATTTTTCAGGGGGGCACGAGGACTGGTATATCACATTCATTTTAAGTCTAATCTCAATGGTATTAGACTCATTTGAAAGCTACAATTCTTTACAAATCAATTCTTAATACCTTAGTAGCAAGTACTATTTGTAGTTATAACTCTATTACTAAAAAAAACTATATGCTAACCAATACTCATTTGTTTTCAAAACTATATACTAACCAATTCATGTTTGATGTCAAAACTGTATTCTAACTAAGACACATTCAATGTCAAAAACTATATCCAAACCAAGACAGGTTTGCAGTCAAAAACTGTATCCTAACTAAGACAGGTTTTCTGTCTAAACTATATCTCTAATCAAACAGATCTGCTGTCTAAATTGTATCTCTAATCAAACAGGTCTGCTGTTTAAACTGTACTCCTAACTAGACAGATCTGCTGTGTAAACTGTATCCCTAACTAGACAGGTTTGCTGTGTAAACTGTATTTCTAACTAGACAGGTGTGCTGTTTAAACTATATCTCTAATCAGACAGGTTTGCTGTGTAAACTGTATTCCTAATGAGACAGGTTTGCTGTTTAAACTATATCTCTAACGAAATAGGTCTACTGTTTAAACTGTATTTCTAATGAGACAGGTTTGCTGTCTAAATTGTATCTCTAACAAGATGGGTTTGCTGTCTAAACTGTATCTCTAACTGGACAGGTTTGCTGTCTAAACTGTATCTCTAACCAGACTAGTGCCTTCAGGTCCAATCCAGTCCGGTTTTTTGGCTCATTTTCAAATAACTGGAACCGGGACCGGTCCACATTTGTCCTATATTCACCAAAACCGAGACCAAGACCACTCAGACTGGTCAACTGCGGTCTGTGACCTTTACTTAACCGGTTCTGACCAGTCAGGGTTATGACCAGTGATAGACTGGTCATAACCAGTTCTATTGCCTATATACTATATACTTTACAGGTCATCTAACCAACTTATTATATATGTCTAACGTGCTTGATGCCGATGCTTCATTGTTGGGGGTGTGTGTGTGGTCTGTGCATGTGCGTGCGCAGCGTTGAGTCAACAATGTCGCCTGCTTGTGTGACATCATCTATGTGAGTGCACAGTGTCCACGATGCGTCATCGTTGTGTGAGCATCTGCGTTGTCATTGTTTGTGTGTGCATGCGCATTGTCTCCCCATGTGTGACTGTGGATATTGTTGACACTTGTCGTTTCGTTGTCTATGCATGTGTGTGCACACCGGCATGAGCCTGGGCATCACTACTGCTGCTGCAGTTTGGTTGCCCCCAGCTCACCTTCGCAGTTGAGACAGGTGACATTGAGGTGTTGAACGCATGCATGGTAGAAGCCAAGCATGAGGCCAAGTGGCCCCTGCAAGTACAATCAACCAAGCACGAGCGTGGGCCTGATAAGTCACCACGAGAGGTGCCATATGAACGTGGGCCTGATTGGCCACCAGAGGTGTCGTACGAGCACGACCCAGACATCTTGAAGGGCATAGGCATTTGCAAGCCTAATGGTGCCACAGTGGGCCATGTGGCCATCCTGAAGAATGCCACCCGGGGCATTATGAGAACGAGCCGACCGTCTTGAAGAGTGCTGCTCTTGGCCATCTAGAAGAGAAAACGCAATATATTGAGAGGGGGGGGGGGCAACTAGGAAGGGTCTGGTAGGCCCAGAGAGGCCCCATTTCGAAGCAACAGAACCAAGGCCTTGGACGACATTGCTACATGAAAACGAAGATGCTGCAGCAGACTTGATGACACGTCATGCATCACTGTCACACATCTTGTCACATGCGCCTTGCAGCACGAGCACGACAAAAATGTGCGTGTCCAGCATCTTACTCTCTTGAACGCATGCATCCTCACCCTCTCACCTCTCACCTCTTATCCACATGCACCCTTACCCTCTCAGACTTATGGGCCACGCATCCTTGCCCCCATGGCCTCATGGCTACTTCGTGTGTGCGAACTAAGGCACACCACACAGTAAGTGATTTTTTTGACTGCTCATCGTCACTGGCTCACTGGCCTTACCCTTACCCTCTCGCACCTTCATCCTCGTGGACTCAGACGCACGAGCCACACTCACCCTCATCCTCTCAGATTTATGGGCCGCGTGCCCTCGCTCTATATTCATGAGCCAATGCTCTGGAACATGCACGCACGCACACCCACAACAACGCGTTGTCATCAACACATGCACATGCCACAGACAATGATGGCATGCACGCATGCACGCAAGACACATTGTCATTGACTCGACACCATGCACGTACGCACGCACGCAAATCATGCGTTGTCAATTGTCGAGTCACCAGCCTCTGCGCCATTGCACACATCATCGCGCCTCCACTTGTCACATAGCACAGATTTACCCCCAGGGTCCATTCACTCTCGACTACACATTGTCTTCACAACCACACCGTCAGCTTTCCTGGCATACAGGTTCCATGAGCGCTATGTCGAGTGACCCATTCACACCTTTCTCGCCTGTCTATCGTGGATGTGGTGCCAGTGCCGATGCAGACATTGTGACTCTATACTTCATCGAGGCATGCACGCACATGGGGGAATGACGACATCGCATATGCACATAGGCAGAGTAGATGCCATGGTGGCCACGTCGCCTGCACCGTACAGAGTGAATACTGTAGTGATTATATACTTTTGTGTACTGTACAGAGTAAATAAAAGAATAAAAAGCTTTTGAAAATGAACTGAAAGTTCAGTTAAAGACTGGTTAAAACCGGTCTCGTGTAGTTACAGGCGCCTTGTAAGTCAGTCAAAACCGAGGACCAATATATCAGATCTATCATGTGACCGTAACCGAAAGTCTGGTCACATCAGTTATGGTTCGGTCCGGTCTCAGTTAAATTCTGGTTCTGGTGACTGGACCTGAAGGCACTAAACCAGACAGGTCTGTAGTCTAAACTGTATCTATAACTAGACAGGTCTTATGTTTAAACTATATCCTTAGCCAGACAGGTTTGCAGTCTAAACTGTATCCCTAACCAGACAGGTGTTACGTGTCCCGAAGGATAGGGAGAAGCTTGACAGGCTTCTCCATATGACTGACATGATCTCGATTCAGCTTCTTTCTTTAGAGTTTGATTGTGGACTTGCCTCAATTGGGTTACTGGACTAGTTGGGTACATTTGATGGTTCTGTCTCCTTCTGTCTCCTTCACTATACTGGATTTGGTACGTTGATGGTCTCGTTACTATACTGGATTGGATACTTATGATGGTTGCCCATTATTAATTGATGGCATCACTAATTGATGGACTAGTTGACGCCTCAATGTGGTACATCACTCAGTCAGGACATCTGATGTATGATCCCTTTGAGGTTACTATATTCAGGGTGGTTTCTTGATGGTTGCTTGATTGGGCCTGGCCTCTTGTTACGGTACTATACTTGTCTACTATACACACTTTCTTGCATCTGACTTGGATAGTACCAGTTTTGTATACATAACTACTCAGTACAAAGGTGAAAGCCTTAAGCTTCACTAAATCAACCCTGTGCTACTCAACCATGTGACGAATTGGTCCGCCAATTGTCTTGTGGTCAGTCATAGTCTGAAGCCTCCATTCCTTTCATCTCAAACCCACTAAGAAGGGAAAGCCTCTAAACCATCACTTCACGAAGAACTAACCTTCTTCTACAGAACCCATCACATCCAAGAAGCAACTTAACACTTCTTTGTCAGACATACCTGTTTATTGGCATTTAAAGTTATCTCTGAGACAAGTTGCCCGTTAATCGGCTATCAAAGTTGACTTAGAACTTCTTGCTTCATCAGAATATTCGCCTATCGGCCAAACGCCCCACAGAGTGTAACAACAGGTCTGCTGTTTAAATTATATATCCCTAATTAGACAGGTTTGCTGTCTAAACTGTATTCCTAACCAAACAGATTTGTTGCCTAAATTATATTCTGCTTTCTAAACTGTATCCTTAGCTAGACAGGTTTGCTGTCTAAACTGTATTCCTGGCTTTATATGTTTGCTGTCTAAAACTGTATCTAAATGGGACAGCTATACCTGTCTTATTTGGACCCACCTTATTAAGCTTTGCTGTAAAAAGGTTGTAGTTTTTTTGACCCCTACTAGTGAATCAGAAAAATTCTATAAAATGGTGAAAATAATATATCATCCATGACTCCCCTGAGACAAATGTGCATGCTCATTGGTCACTGCCTGAACCCATCTTATTGCTTTCTTTATTGTGCCCACCTGAACCCACCTGATAACGCATTTCTGCCTTCAATTGAGCACATGCCTGCATACACTTTGATGTTGCTGCACCTGTGCGATGACATCATTTACTGTGGCTGCACCCAATTGATGACAGCATTAGGCTGATAACAATGCCTGGCTGAGCTGATGATGACTTTTCAGTGACAACTCCTCCCTCTAAACTCTCTTCATGAAATAAAGTTGATTGAAGGAAAGAGGAATGTTGGCAAAAATGTCCCAAGGGAATGCTATTGCTGAACCTTAAGTCTACATTTGCAGATTGTCTTTCTGACCCTAGTGCATTCTTGCATACTCTCTCACATTAGCACCACAATTGTCATGTATGGTTAGACACAATCTGTTTGTGCATGTGAACATGTTTCCTGTTTCCAATAGACAGATTGCTCAAATGCAACATTGAACAAGAGAGTAAGAATCTCCTTTCTTTCTTAACAGTCCATCACTATCCATGTTAGCATATCCTTTATTGGTATAAATTTTCTTTACTTGTTTCAGACCATGTTGTAAATGACTCCCTCTGCAAACCACTGTTGAGCTTATGCTCTCCAATGGTTTCCACTGGAACATCATCTTCACTAATCAGTGTACTTTTTGAACAATACATTTTATCTTGCTTCAGTCTTGAAGGAAATGTTTTGAGCTGTGACTATTCTTCACTGCTTTTGCTATTGTGTGAGCATAGTATGAATATCAACTCTTGCACTATATTAGACTGTAGAACTGCTGTTATTTATTATGTGGCCATGGGTATGTACAGTACATGCTCTTAATACAACTGTTCATGGTTTGGCTGCTGCTAGATTGAAAATAAGAAATGAAATTTGTGCAATGATTTTGACACATGATGCTTCCATTTTTTCATTACAATTAATTCTGCTAATGTCTATAATCCTCTTGTGAAACTCTTGGCAGGCCATGACATTAATATAGATAATCTACTATCTGACAAAGTACCAAATTTTCATGAATAATTGATTCTTGTCACAAAAGATCCTGTTCTTGCTGCATGTTTCTTTGACCTATATATAAAGGCATTCTTCCATGCTATTTTAAAATGAAATGAAAACTATCAATATTACCTTGTTCTCAGTCTTCTCAGTATAACAAAGGCTTACTATGGTGTGGTAAAGGCTCAAAAATGTGGTTCACTTCACAATCATATACTTATATGGCTAGAAGGAGAACTTAATCCATTGCAAATCTCTACTTAATAACTTTTGCTTGATCCTGACAACATATTCAAAACTCATTTTATTACTTCCCTTGATGACATTCTCTTGTCAGCAATACTGATGATCCAAGTGACATTCCCAATGTTTCCTCATCACAATTTCACCTATGTTCTGTTCATTCTGTTTTCCATTCAGATCTTAAATGTTTTGAAATTTATAACATTAAACATTTAAAAGATGTCTGCAATCTATCTAAACAGTGTTAGGTTCACATGCATAACTCAGGTTGTTACAAAAATTGGAAAGGCCCTTTTGAATAAAAAATGTATCACTTTGCACTTAATAAGGCTAAAAAAACAAGCGAACTTTTGTTGACAGAACAATCAGTGTTATTCACAGTCGATACTTGGATGGAATGGTGAATCAATTTAATCAGACAATACTAGAAATTATGTGATGCAATATGGATATAAAATTTGTCACTTTCAGCAACAAAGCACACACAATTCTTTATTATATCACAGACTGCATTTTAAAGATGCAGCTGAAAATCTACATTTCATAAAATTTACTAGTAGCATTGAACTAACTGAACTTCTATATTGTTGTGAGCTGCTGCCGGCCAGGCCTCTCCTTGGACCTGGGCAGCAAGCTGGAGCTAGAAAGTGCCCCAGGAGTACGCTTCTGCAGTGCAACCAATGGCAGAGAGGGGAAACATGAATATCAACTTGCCTGCATCGCAGGTGAGGCCGGCTCAACGGCACATAGTGCTCACAATACTAATCAGCACTAGGGCACAAGACTAGCATGAGGAAGGACAGAGAGGTCAAGTTAGAGAGTAGCTACACAGGAGTGTGCCTACTATATACTATTACTAAGCTACAAGTGGCTGATAAGCAAAGTAAAAGAATATGGCACTGTGCGACAGACTAATTCCTGACATATATTGAACTGGATGCTGACAAAATTAAACAAGCAAAACAGATTCTCATGTGAAGTGCAAACACAATAATTTTGTCTCTAGAACTCTCCACTCAACAAATTTCTTCTTATAGTGGGCTCAAAAACCATTGCAATGTGCAGGAGTTTTGTGATGGGAAAGGGGGGGGTGTGGCACTTGGGTTCGTGAGAATGGCGCTTGAAACTGGTATGTCAAGCCTGCAGCTGCAGTGGTACTCAAAAATTATTATGTGAGGGACTTGCATCCAAACACAATTGCTGCATAGAGCAACTCCTGTAGCAGATAGACTGAAGCATAGGGCTTAATCCTACAGCAACTTCTTTACTTGTTAAGCACAAGTACTAAGCTTGGATGTCTGCTTTGATATCGCTCAAGCACTAAGCATGGGGTAGTCACCTGCCTTTAAAGGTGACTGAAAGTAATGATAGATGATGAGAGGGTCCATCCAATAGAGATGCGAGGTTACAGAAATAGTATATGTGTGTTCAGTAAAGCTGAACTTGGGGTTCAGGAAGCTAAACTGCAGTCCTTAAATACACGTAGTTCTATCTAGATTGGATAGTTGGATCATCTATCAACTGTCTAATGAGATCAAAAGTATAGTACAACTTGATGAAATTGAAGTAATTGAGTAATAGCTGTGATCCTGATAGGATTGAAGCAATTGAGTATCAGCAGAGATGAAATCATGAGAGATGGATAGCATACATGGAATGTGAGAAGAAATTTCCAAACCAGTTATCCAAGGTGAATGTGGCCTTACACCACCCCTGTCACTAGGGAGATGGTTTCACACATCAACGCTTGATAATGACCTGGGGTAATTAATTTTGCATACAGGCCTCCTTCTGGGCTACAAGCTACCAGACAGTGAGGTAAATTGTTCTTGGATTTTCTGGTGTTCTGAGAGAAAGAAAAAAGAATCAGGGTTGCAAATGTCACATGGCTCCTGCCACTGCTGTCCACCATTATGGTCTTAACATGCCAGGATAAATAAGGCTGGATTCACTCTTTTGCTCTGGCATTGATGAGACGACCCATGATGACTCCAAACTCCACATCCACCTTCTGTTTGTCTGCTGCATAGACCCTCCACTCCTTTTTGGTGAAGGACTGAAGGTGCTTCAAGTGGAGACCTCTTTCCATGAGCCCTTGCTTCTCAGGGATATGTCAAAGTCGAAAAACATCAGCTGACATGCCAGGATCTTCTAAGGCCTTGAGGGCTCAATTAACAGCAGGCTCCAATGTGTACTACTCTGTGAACATGGTGAGATTCAGCAGGCCCACATCCATAGGTGGTCCCCAATTCTCTTTAGTGTGTAGGGGTAACACAGAGGCTGAGGCTGCAGTGGTTAAAAGTCACTTTATCCTTACTGTTCCTTTATCCGTCTGTCAGCATCTGTCTGTACAGTTCAACTATAAATCCATCAACTTCATTGCCAGTTTGACACAGCAAATGTTGAATCTCTACCATGCCACAATCAGATACTTTCATTCCAAGTATAGCCCATGGCACAATGGCAATTTTATCAAGAATCACCCCCTGTGACATCCAATGTCCTGCTGTATCAATACCCATACCCTGCCGACTCAAACTTTCATCAATGCTTGTGGTCCATATTCCACAGATGCAGAAGGTTACCACAGTATGCATTGCAAGGCTCATCTCCAACCACTGTGACAGGAAGAATCTCAGGCCAAAATTTCACCTCAACATTTCAAGCCACCATCACAAGCCCTAGCAGTAGCAGCAATCAATGTCCAATATGTTTCAAAAGCCCCATCTACATTGTTGTTGTCATTTCACAAATTGTTGAGGCTTGCACTGTGGCACATCCCAAAGTGTCTTGTCATGCTGACACCACTTGCCAACTCTCCCAAGAGTGCTCCCCTTGCCACAGCAATCTCACGTGAAAGCTGGACAGCCTGGACAATGTCAAGTATTGTGCCAGTGCAACTCATAGGCTGAGACGCATCAGCAACAACCGTGACATCCTCAGCCATTGCTCCTGCAGTCAGCAAAGAATAGTATTTTTTCTTTTTTCAAGTTCAGAAAGGGCTCTAAATTGATGGTGTCTCAGGTTCTCTTTTCATGAGAGGAGTGTCTGGGTGTCCTGCACAGCCAATAGACACCACAGCAGAGTAGAAATGGTCCAAGGCATCAGGATACCTAATTTGTTCTCAATATTTGACATCACACAACAACTCCAATGGCTCATCACTATCAGGTTGTATATCATATTTTAGATATACTCTGTCATGTGTGGTCATGTACACAACTCTTTTTGAGGGCACAGAAAAAGTAAAGAACAAAAAGCAAGACACAAGCAAACCTACAAACAAGACAATTGACAATGGCTTCATAAACGTACTTGCTCCACAGGTCTCATTCAATGACAGTACAGGGACCAGTCCTGTGCTCTTTCTCCCTAGGACTGAGACTGGCATTCCTGGATACAGTTTAGACAGCAAACCTGTCTAGTTAGGGATACAGTTTAGACAGCAAACCTGCCTGTTAGAGATACAGTTTAGATAGCAAACCTGTCTGGTTAGAGATACAGTTTAAACAGCAAACCTGTCTAGTTAGAGATACAATTTAAAAAGCAGACCTTTCTAGTTAGAAATACAGTTGAAACAGCAGACCTGTCTGATTAGAGATACAGTTTAGACAGCCAGCCTGCTTCATTAGAAATACAGTTTAGATAGCAAATCTGTCTTAGTTAGAGATACAGTTTAAATAGCAGACCTGTCTGGTTAGAAATACAGTTTAGATAGTAAACCTGTCTAGTTAGAGATAGGGTCAAATGCAATGGTCCCATTTGGGTCAATGCTTGTGCCATGGCCAACATCAAGTAGCTAGTTTGCAAAGTCATGTTTGTCAAGTTGATTGAGCAAGGCACATGTTTGTCAAAAGTATTAGAACCTTAATGTTCTTCCACAGATAGGAGCAAGGAAGAGATGCATAAATTATATTTTTTGTGAACATTCTGGTCGAACAGGTCATGTTTGTTGAAAGTTGCCTCCAAATACAATAGTCTTCCCACCAAACATAGTATTCTTATTGTTATAAATGTCATGGAGGGTACAATAAAGTGCCTTGTGTGTGAAGCAACATTGCATTGGTGCCTTGTCTCATATGATAAGGTCATCAGCATATAACAGCTCTGCATGTCTGTTTTCTTTTAGGATATTGTATAGGGAATCTGTGTTAAGGTTATCAATTGGTATGTGAAAAGTAGAGTAAGCCATGCACTTGCTGGGAAGGAGAAGTGCTGCAATACCACTGGAAGCAATACACAGAATGATCTTGCCCATCTAGCAAAGACAATGACAAATTGTTTTGTAAACATATGTTTTTCCAGTTCCATCAGCACCACTGAGGAAGAAAATGCCACTGAGGCCTTGAATAATACTGTTAATGGTTTTTTAATATACTTAAAACTCTTCTGACACAGTCTGAATATTGTCCATATGTTGTTGGAAAGACTGCAGTTTGGTGTCAAAGTCATAATTGACCTGATCTATAATTAGTTGATTCCCATTTAGGTATCATTAGCAAAAGATCCATCTGCTTTAACCCTCTTGATTTAGTTTGAAATGGTGAAACACAAGATTATTGCAGGTTCTATGTATTCATGATGCATGTCATGTGTGTGCCTGACCCTTGCTCTCTTATCAATAGCATTTACCCCAACATTGATAAAGTTATACTGCCACCATTTTATTTCCTTAACCATATCATTAAGAGCTCTGAGAAATGCTAATGCTAATGATTTAAACACTGTAATTCTCAGTCGCTTTCCTGGGCCAAAGTCTACATTTTTCAGTGCCAACTCTGTTGAGTCTGAGTCAGGAGTCAACTCAAATACTGAATACATCCCCATTAAGTTCCTACAGTCATTGATGCATCGAAACTTCCTCCTGGAGAACTTCATCTCAAACACTCATTCTACTCTGGAACTGAGCCCCAGCTCAAAGCCTTTGCAATGGCACATGCCTCATCTTACTGAATGAAACCTGACATGTTCTTGAGGTTAAGATTCTTGGTGGACAGCTAATAGTGAAGTTGCACTCATTTCACACATTTTGCTTATTCCTTTCACACAACCTGAAATGACTTTTTGTCTACACCACTGTCAGTTTCCTGTCCATCTTGTGTTTGTGCTGACCATTAACAAGGCACAGAGGCGATCTGTTTGCCATGTAGGTGTTGATTTGCATGAACCTGTGTTTTGCCATGGACAACTGTACATTGCACTGTTGCATGCAACTTCTCACAAGTGTGTCAAGATCCTCTTTCTGTCCACAATAACAGATGCCTGTATATGCAATGTGATATACCTGGAAATCTTTCAAATGCTTAAAATATGTATTAAATGATGTATTTTCTACTCTCTTAGTACAATACAGTTTTCAAACATGATCAGTGTTGTTCTTCATCACATCATTATCCTCAGATTAGTAAATGATTGCATTTTGAGCTTGACTGGTTTGACCAGCAAGCAATGCAGAGTCAGACTTCAAGCTTCAATACTACTTGGTCTTACACAACTTCTTACACAACTGGTGTGACACCACCACTCCAGACAGCTGATCATTGCCCACACCTCAGCTTTGTCAGCCCAAGGCCAGCCCATGCTATAAGCACTAGCAGAAGCTGCAGTACAGAATTTTGACATACCATATGGATTTTTTGACATTTCATGTAAAGAACAGGGAAATCAATGAATATCATGAAATTTCCTGCACTATGAGTTCAATATAAATTATCTGAAATTTTCAGTTATGGAGTTCATGAATAGCATATTTATTTTTGATTTTTCTTGGTCATGCAAAATACCCACACTGTGCATGAAAATTTACTGGTTCACTCTGCTGAGCATCTTCGATTCCTACCAGCTCTCTTTTCTACACCACCTCAGTCACTTGTTGCTTTGTGCTCAGGCTCACACTGTGCATTTGCTTGTGTCTTTAAGTGCATATAATAGTCAAATCTCCACTTACTCCTGTTATGTGACTATTCCACAATTGGAGCCATGAAAGATGCTTGGTGACAGTAAAAATGATAAGACTAGTAGCACACAAATTAAACCCTGTGACTGTTCCCAGCTTGTCTGAATAGGCCCATATTCACTCATCTTTGTCACACTCATGGAGACAGGAAGGGCACCCTGACTGGTAATTTGGACAATTGTCAGACACCAAACAAGGCATTAACACAAGTTACACAACCATTACATTACACAACTGGGGTTTTCACTAGTACTTCCTTTCCTTGCTTATACATTCTGGCAATGGCCTCTTCTATACATGACAACAATCACCTTTATCTGCTATCTGTGTCATGACACAACAGTTTGGGGAAAGAAAGAGTAAGGAAGAGTAGGAGAAAGCAAGGCACATCAACAACCTTTAAAGCTTTCCAATCATTGCTTTTTATGATTGGCTGTCTCTATTCTTAAGGAGTTAATTAAAGTGACTATCATACATTAGACAAACCTCTCTCAGTCAACATGGTGCTTGCATATGCTCCACTCCTGTCTATAATCACCCACTCTTTGCATCTTGGCTCCATCTACACATGGCCAACCACTGACCTGATCATTGTTGCTCCTATGAACTTCAATCTGTGAAGGACTTTGTAAGTAACTGTTGTCTTTGTTGCATCATTCCCTCTTGTATTTCTACAGGGTGAGAACAGAGCCAGAATGTAATGCTCTCTGGCTGGTGTCCACGAGGAAGGGGAGAAGTGGCACATGCAGAATGACATTCAGTCTACTAATCCTTTGCTTGGCCAATTCAGGAAGAAACTTGCTTGTGCTTTTGACAAATCATCATAACAGTACCACTTGCACTGGTTTCAGACATAATGTGGCATTTGGTGACCTTTGTCAGCATACATAGTACCATACAATTAGTAGGCTGATGGGATTGACTGGAATAGACATCCAACTAAAATGAACTTTTCTAGTCCTACAAAAGGGTTTATAACAATAGTACTTTTTATGATTAAACTAGATACAAGCCAATATTTATTATTTATTAGAAAAACATCAAATAAACTTATTCAGGCTTAGTTTAACTTAATATGGCTTAACAACATTTTCAAGCCAAGCTAAACCAAATGGTCATTAAGCCCAATTGGATGACTCTGATGCATTCGTGGTTACTATACTTATTAATTAGCTCTAATTGCTTATTGTTATGCTTACTATAAGCATATTTAGGCCAGCACACTTGGTTTTTACTATCTTTTGCACCTAACTCTGCAGTTACATAACTTTCACTACTTATATTGTAGATGCATGCCAAGTGTGAATGAAATAAGCTTTAATTTTTGCAAGTACTTTAAAACATCCAATTAGATTGAATGGCTATATTTTCTATAATACTGACTGGATGAAACCTTACCTAGGTCATCTCATGCTTTATAAATTGGCATGCATTTAGCTTACATATATATAATTTCAATTCTAAAATATTTAAGTGATCAGTAAAAAATTGCAGGAGATATTGCTTATTTACATTTATGAAAATGTAAGTAATAAAATCATGTGACTGTAGAATCATATGCAAAGGACAATAAGTAAATTAAGCTTGCTAAGCATTTAGCCAAAATATACACCAAAAAATCTGCAGTTTAAAAATGAGTACCAGTACTAATTAGAAAGCATTATTATAATAAAGGAAGAAAGCATAATATGATAATAGCAACCCTATGTAAAATTGTTGACATTTTTAGTTAGTTTAACAGTGGAGGATAGTCATAGAATTAAAAATAATATACTAAGACCCTTTTGAATGAGCTCATGATACTCTGCTCACACTGAGTTCTATAGAGTCATTTTAGGACCTTTTGGAGTATTTTTCAAGCCACTTCCATAGCCTGAAACTGCAAAGCCTTCCATTTGCATGGCACATTTGTGATGTGTTTTGTCCAATCATAGCCATTTGTGGGCACCTTCTAATGTGAATGCTTGTAGAATAAATGTGTGTGAAATTCCCACAACAGAATAACAGCAATATCTCTATTTGATAAAACATGTTGAAATCCTTACATTATAGAAAAGTCAGTGGAATGTTTGGAAAATGTCAAATACTAGTACATTACCATGTTTGTAATAATGCTTAATTTTTATTAAAGTTTATCACCTAGATGATAGCGAATCTTATTTAACATACTAATTGCTTGCCATTAAAGTGATTATTGTTCTTTACACATGACTCATAATTTTCATTACTTACATTTTTGTAAAATGTAAACAAGCTATGTTTTTGCAATTCTTTACTAATTACTTAGATATTTAAGTATATATATATAAGTTAAATGCATGCCAATTTATAAAGTATGAAATGATTTAAATAAAGTTCTATCCTGACTGAAGGTTCTAGGATACTTACAAAAATCAAAATTTTACCTAGATTATTTGATACTCTACAAATTGGCATACATCTAGTTTACATATATATAATTTCAATTCTAAAATATCCAAGGAATTAGTGAAGAATTGCCAAAAATATACCTCATTTACATTTTATAATATAAGTAATAAAAATTACACAACTGCAGAGTCAGATGCAAAAGATAGTAAAAGTTTGAGAAAATGTTACTGTCTTGCCTCTGTCAACATAGGCAATTGCAATCATTTATGCCTCAAATATGATTGATGTTTTTTGTATCTGACTCTGCAGTTATATGATTATCATTACTTGTATTGTAAAATGTTAATAAGCTATATTTTCTACAATTCTTTACTGATTAATCACTGAGATATTTTAGAATTGAAATTATATATATATAAGCTAGGTGTATGTCAATTTATAAAGTGTGAAATGATCTAGGTAAGGTTTTAATTTTTGCAAGTATCTTAGAATCCATTATTATTTCCTCTAATCAACAATGTTCAATTTTACTTTACTTTAATTAAAACTGTGATGCCTGCATGTTATAAGGTTTCAATTTTCTAGAGTGACACTATTAATTTTAATATCCAATTTTGTTTATATACAATAAGGATTGATTAATTATAAAAGATTTTTCATTTAATTTACACAATAAGTAGGAATAAATAAATAAGTTAGGTCTGCATATGATTAATTGATGTCTAACTTGCTTAACGTTGCAAATGGGACACATCAGAAAAACTTCCCATAGTGAACCTTCCACACTGATCTGCCTGATATATGCAAAGGTCATAAAAATATATGACAATGGATTTAAAAACTTTATAGTGCAAGGACAATAAAATGAACATGCATGGCTGCCACTATACACCAGTGACATTAATCATACCACATACTAAAATAGTATGGCCAGGTTTTATCAAATTTTATTTCTTACCTAGTGTAGCTGAATGAAGGCAAGACAATGGTTGTTAGTTGTATAGACAATACCAATGCAAAGGTGAATTATAAATTAAAGCCATCAAGTGCCCTAATACTTGTATAATAGAATGTGTTCATAAATAGTATGATACTGAATGTAGGTAAGGAATAGGCTATAAGAGCGAGCGTAGGTGTGAGTGGACTGCAGTTACATAATTTTCATTACTTATTTTTGTTATCTTATTGTGTTAGAATATAATGGTTAACACAATTGTTTCTGATACTAAGAGAGAATAGGGTTGGAGAAAAACTTATTTACACTTTTTGCAAAGCAGAATACACCCACTTTATATTGTTAATATTATTTCCAGCTCACACTGCATCTATTTTTACAAAATATAATTACAATAACACCCTTGTAGCGTATCAGCACACTAGCACACCAGCACATCAGCATAGCACAGATGCCACGATGACATCTGTCCCATCCTCTACTATTCAGAATATTCAGATCAGGAAACAGTCATACAGCTTGATCAACAGAGCAACCACTGAAAAATAAAAATAACATTACTGTAGTTTTGTCTAAGCTTTTATTTGACAAATGATTATAATCCTATTATAGCACAGGAATGAACAGTCTACATTTGAAAGTGATAATGAAAGCAATATGAGCACTTATACAGTTATATTTTGATGTTTCAGTTGTATCAGACAGTATAATTTAATATACATTTATTATACAATGTTTGCAAGAATTATATTAATTATTATTATAAGATTGACATAGGTTTCTGTAGTATGTCATTTTATACAATATGCTAGACTAAAGAAGATGAGATATGCAATCCTTTATAGTTAACCTTTTTTAAACTTAAAGAGGTGTATAAAAACTAGCATATTTTAAGAAAGATTTTTAGATATTTTTTGCATCAGACTCTACAATTACATAATTTTCTTTATTTATATTGTAAAATGTAAATAAGCTATTTTTTTGGCAATTCTTCACTAATTACTAAGATATTTTAGAATGACACTATATATATATAAGCTAGATACATGTCAATATATAAAGTATGTGATTTTTGCAGGTACTTTAGAATCTTCAGTCAGATTTAATGGCTATATTTTCTACAATACTGTGTGAAACTT
Organism: Russula aff. rugulosa BPL654; assembly: GCA_022496225.1. NCBI lineage: Eukaryota > Fungi > Basidiomycota > Agaricomycetes > Russulales > Russulaceae > Russula > Russula aff. rugulosa BPL654. The sequence goes on along the minus strand of WTXE01000223.1, from coordinate 6,792 downwards.
TATTTAGGTTATTTCATACTTTATAAATTGGCATACACCTAGCTTATATATATATAATTTCAATTTAAGAATATTAAAGTAATCAGTAAAGAATTATAGGAAATATAGCTTATTTACATTTAAAAATCATATAACTGCAGAATTATATGCAAATGACAAATAAAACATAAAGGCTAGTGATGCTATACAAATTAAAAATATTGACATATATAAAAAGTTAAAAAACAAAAAATAGATATATGACATTTTAACTCACATTATAAACAACTACAAAATTTGTTAGAAGAATGACTATAGTTGTTATGGCTTGCTAACCTATCCTTTATAATGCATATTTTAAAAAATAGATTAGCATTTGGAGAAAATGCAATAGGCTATGAGTAAATAATTAGAAATTAATTGTGTGATAGTGTAATATACAGCATACTAATATTTAAATTGGTAAAATTACTGCCATCACCAACAATTGTGACAGGCACTTGTCAAGTGACACTGTAAGCCTTTTATAGGGGGGACTGCCTTACAGTGTATACCAATATTTCTCAATGCGTCACGCGATACATGACACCGAACAAGCTTTGCAATATGATTGTCAGACAGAAAACTCTGGAATGATTTTCTGTCGACATCTTTGAGGAATTATGTATGATGTGTATGATCAAGATAGTTACAAAGGCACAAGACGCTTTAAGAAGCCATACATCGATGCACTATTAAATGTAACTTGTGTGAGTTAACAGTCATTGTTGCCTGCCAACGCTGATGACATATATGCTACCAAAAAAAGACAAAATTGAAGATTACTCTCCCATACTTCTTACCAAAAGGAAGCGGACTGCCAAAGTTGTCAAAGACACAAAGAACAGAGGTCGTTTGTGGCATTTGAAAGACATGTTAATTGATTCACTTATAAGAGTATAAATCTGATAATTACAAATGTATAAAGCAATTGGCATTTTTTTATGACTGTGCAACTAGAAATTTGTCATCAAATGATAGTTGTATACAAGTGGAGGATAGGACAACCATTATTAAAATGACAGAAAAGAATATTTGAAAACTCTCCAATGGTATTTCATTTTGGCAATAAGATGGCCTAGATACTAGAATAAGAGATTTTATATATAAACTCATAGGAGATGTATTTAAACATATGTTTCTAAAGTGATATTTAAACTCTGACTTAGCCTAGCATTGGATATTAAAACCACCAATTATTATAATCAATTTGACACCTTGGTCTCATTAAAATAATAGATATATTATATTAATTGTTGAACTATTTAAGAGCTAAAATACTCTCTTAATATAGAATGATGATTTCATACTTAAGCTTTCATAAACTTTCTTAGAGACTTATTTCTGTTAAGCTGTTAAAAATAAATAAGATGTTAACAAAATCCAAAAATGATTGCAAAAGAATCAAGACTTGTATCTTCTTTCTTATTGCATGATTTAAAAATATAGCAACTTTTGTAATAGTAATTGGAAACATCAGTATGGCAATCTTTAATATGTCAAGATATTTATTGTATTTTACTATTGTTGCCTTTCCTAACTTAGCCTTAGTTTAATTAGACCTTATTCTTTCAAAGTGTGGCTTTCTACAGCTATAATGCAATATACTAATGCTTGACAATGTAAAGAAAACTGCTATTGCTATTGTCAAATTAAAGAACACTCTATCTATAAGTTTGCTTTATCATATTTGTGAGCTATAATGTATGAGTCTTTTTTTATAAGAGTGAAGCAAAAGCTATTTAAGCCCTCTGTGCCATCAAAAACATTGTCACTAAGTCACTTGCACTTAAGAATGTCCAACATAGAATTATTAAATATACACATTTTTATTCAACAATAATAAATACATCAGTCTATATAATTTTTACAATATGTAATGGAACAGATTTAAAGTTGTAAAAGGTTTTTATATGGATTATTTTCACAAAAGCATATTATAGTAAGTTTAAGTTTTTTTATTAGTTGTAATATTTTATAATTCATATAAAAGTCTAATAATATTTAATAAGAATGAAATAAACTATATATATATAATATATCAATTAGTTTAGCAAAATATAACCAATGATTCTTTAATTTCTTACTATTATATTGTATAGTATTTTGGCTGTAAATTAAACTATATTTTGAATTTAAATTCTACCATACTTATATCAATGAATTGGCCATTTTGTTGCCAGTTAAACATTATGTGACTTGCATTCATATGCACAGCTGGTTCCGCCTCAAACCATATTGCTTTCATTCTATTGAAACGGGTTGATTTCTGTAATTTCATGTTTCCCAGAAGCTTGATATGGTATTCATAGTAAAAAATTAAAGAACTTATTTTTGTTTTGAAGTAAAAATTATAAAAAATGACTTTTTGAAATTGTTTTTGTTATGGATGAAATGTATATTATTCTTTGCTTTTTAAACAATTTATATTTTTTTATATTTTTTTAAGAATGAACAATCAATAATAGGCAATCAATAGTAATAAAAGACTCAAAATAAGTGCAAAAGAATATGGTATTAGAGATTACTGAGTGGCACATTTGCCAACTTAGGTACCATTTGGATGGATTTCTTGTAGTCACAATGTGAAGCAAGTTTAAACTATATTAGAGTGATAGAAATTGAAAACTTATTGTGTGTCTTTAATTTTGTATTTATTGTAAATATACTTCCTTATGTCTTAATAAAAACAGTAGTAGAATGTGCAGTCATTAACACTGCAGATAAGTCACTTGCAAATATTTAACTAATAATTTCACAATTAATGCCACAATATTCAATGACAATATTGCAATTGAATTGTAATAAAATTGGAATGGATGTAATTAAATTGTAAATGAATTTTAAAAAGTTATAGCTATATTTGTAATTGTAATAGGACATTTTATAGCTATAAAAATAATAAACTGAATTTTGTCTTTGAACATTTTTGTCTTACACATATTAAGCTGAATCTTACAATTTTTCTTATTGAATTTATTCAGTCCAATCCACTTGACCTGTATTTTTGACACTTTTTAACTTTGTATTGAGCTTTTTTGTATATTTTTAAAGGAGTTTTCAAATTGTTTAAAATTTATTTTTTTGTTATTTAATATTATAGTAATGAAGGTGTAAAAGCCTTTCAAGTGTGAAAACTTGTAGAAAGTAACTTTTTCAATTTTCCGCTAAATAAGACAAATTGCAATTTTGGACTTTCAGTTACAGATCTGACTTAAGTGCTAATGTAATGGTAAATGTTACCTTTTTAAATAGCTTTAAAGAAACATTCCTTTGTAGACTTATAAGTTTTATACTTATATTTCACATTATTTACAATTGAGCAATGTTATTTGTATTTAGCCATACTGAAAGTTTGATTTTGAATGTAATTTGCAAGATCTTGTATAAGAATGTTATTTCAATTATAAAATTATACAATAGTGTCTTAGTCTCCCTTAATTTATATATTAGTATTATATAAAGTAAATTTCTCTTTTTAAATTTACTTTAATTAAGTACATATATTTTTTAAATTTTAATATAGTTTGCAAAATTGTATTAAATTTTTTAAAATATTAGTTTTATCTCTTTTAAATTAAATGGCTCAGTTTAATTGACTACTGTTCTTCAATTTTAGTAAAAATTAAAAATAAACAATTTGCTAATAATTTTATAATTAGTAAAGATAATTTAATTAATAAAATAATATTTATGTCATTTGAAATGAGAAAATATTGAAAAATATTTTCAAATGCCAAAAACATCTATAATATATAACAGAATGATTGAAAATGGAAAAGCGCTCGAGCAAAGCGAGAGCATTGGTTAGCAAATTGGTTAGCTGCGATAGCAGCTGACCACCAGAATGGAAATATGTTCCCACACAACAAAAAGTGCGAAAACAATCCCATATAAAAGGAAAGGGTTTTCCACACAGCAAAAAAATGCAAGAACAATCCCACACATAAAAGAAATTGGTTTCCCACACAGCAAAAAAGCACGAGAGCAACCCCACACAAAAAAGGAATGGGTTTCCCACACTTAGAAAAAGCAGCCGTGTACGATGCAGGTTCTTCGGTGTCTGCTGCCTCTCATGCTTAGTCAGCATGATTTTTTTTTTTCGGTTTTCAACACAATACTGCCTGTGACCTTTGCCTCTGTTTCTCACTGCTGCTGCCACTGGAACGACAACTATTTTAACTGTCAGTTGCTGTTGCTTTATTTCAGTCCTTTTAACAGTCTGTATGTTATTTATTTATTTTTTTCACAGCTTTATTTTTATTTTTTTATTTTTTAGGTTTTGTCTACACACATTGCTTTCTCTTTTGTGTGTTTCGTACATTATGTGTACTTTCTCAAATGTGAGTACCTCTTTTTTATTTTTTTCATTTGGTTTTGACTTTGAAATAGCCTTCTTCAAGACCTTTTTGGTGGTGTTTTAGTAGGGTTCTACTGGTAGTTTTTTCCTCAAAAGTATGTATTTTTTTCTCATTCTTTTTCTTATTTTGACACTATTTAGCCCTCTTCAAGGCCTTTCTTGGTGGCGCACTCTTGGGCAACCTTTGCACAACTTTCATCTCAAGCAAATTTGACACGTCGTCAGTTTGTCTTGGTTGGATCTGTTGGTGCTTTCTGCTGCTTTCTGGTTCTTGGCTTTTGGCAGCTCTCTTACGCTTAGTCTTGGTCTTGGTCTATCTTTCCCCTTTTTTTTCCATTCCTCCTCCTTTTACACTGCATTATTTCTTATGCCTGCCACTCCACCACCATCACCACTATCTGTTTCTCCCCCTACATCACCTCAGCTTTATCAGCAAGCTGTAAGAAATCAGGAGTGTCTTCAACATAATAGAAGTTCTCCTGAACTACATAGAGTTCCCTTTGCTTCTACAGCACTTTTTGCTATTTTTCCACCTCCTTTACCTCCACCACAATCATCTGTCACTTTTAATGGGCAATCTTTTAATTACTTGCCTGCTGATATTGTGGCTGGCATAAGAAATCTTCAGCCTTTTTCTACCTCATCTAGAAGAGGGTGTTATGCACATCCACCACCTGTATGTTATTTATTACTCTTCTCTAATAATTTATTATGTTAAATGTCAAATAATATAGGTTCCCCCTCCTTCTGCTTCTTTTGCTTCTGGCTCTCACTCTGCTCTTGGTTCTGTCTTTGCCTTTGATCCTGGTCCTGGTCTTGCCTCTATTCCTATTCCTGTCCCTGTCCTTATTCCTGCCCCTGTCTCTATTCTTGCCCCTGTTTCTATTCCTGCCCCTGTTTCTATTCCTGCCCCTGTCCCTATTCCTGCCTCTGTCCCTATTCCTGCTCCTGCTCCTGTCCCTGCTCCTGCCCCTGCCCCTTTCGCTCCAGCTCTTTCTCCAGAACCTAATTTAATACGTATTCCAACTCTTGTAAGCATTTTTTTTTTCATTTCTTTTAAAATTATTTTACTAATTATTATATATAGCCTTTTTTATTTGATCATATCATTGACATTGATGTTCCACCTCAATTGGATCATGTTTTTGATGAACCACCTTTATTTGATCATCTTCTTGATCTTCCATACATTCCATTGCTCATCGACCCTTTGATCCTACTCGGGAGGTTTATAGTCTTGGAAGGATGAACATTGAATGCCCTTCATTGGAGAGCTGAAGCTCTTTCTGTCTCCTCTCATATTAATCCCAAGTTTGGCATGTGTTGTATCAAGGCAAAATTGAGCTTTCCAAGCTTCAAAGGTTCCACAAGATCTTTATCGTCTTTTCACTCGCGAGGATCCATGTGGTTCTGATTTTCACAAGTGCATTCTTTTTACAACAATTCCTTAGCCATGACTTCTGTTGGCAAAACAACTGATCCTTCTGTCAATCAGAATGGTGGTGGCCCTTACTCCTTGGTCTTGCGTGGAGAGCTCATTCATCAGGCTGGCTTGTCCTTCCCTTAAAAGGTAGAAATCCTACATACTCTCAGCTTTACATTCATGACAACATCTCTTATGATCATGCTATTGATCATTGCATGGCTATTCATGAAGGGCATCAAAGGCGCAATGGTCAAAACCATCCTCTTGATCGTGCAATTATGGGTTTACTTTAGGGGCATCATTCATACCTCCCCATCCCTGCTGTTCATTTCTATCAGCAAGCTTTTGAGTTAACCACCACCCTTCCTCCTAATCAGCAATGCTCAATCTCACTTTACTTTGATCAAAATTCTGACAGGCGTCGCTACAATTTGCCTAAAGAAACTGTCAATGAGATAGCTGTTGTTGTAATTGGTGATGGAGAGCGGGTTACTGGGCCTCAGGGACATCATCATTTATAGGAAGAATCAGCTTCATCATCCTTTGTCCCTTTTCAGAATCTCTGACTCTCATCCCTTTTATCCATCACTGCGCTATGTCCTTCTTTTTCCAACTGGACAGATGGGATGGTACTCCAGAATTCCCTACAAGGTGTTGGAGGATCAGAGAGATCAGACAAAGTATGTCTTTTGCAGGAATACCTTCGCTATCGCTTTCACATTGCCCTGCCAATATTGAGTCCAATCACCTTTTCTTGCTGGCAAGCTTTTTCAGGCATATATGTCTGTGAGTCTTGGGCAGTTGCTGAGCAGAAGCCTAGGACAACTTGCTGCCATTCAGGACAATCTTAGGGTTGAACTGTATCAAGGCTTGGCAGATGCCATTGTTGGAAATGTGGATGTGATCTTAATGAATTGGGCAGAAGAACCATACTCCCTTCTTCCTTCTCTGGTGGCACACGCTACATGCAGCAGCTTTGTCAGGATGC
>WTXE01000222.1:0-43810 GCA_022496225.1 Russula aff. rugulosa BPL654 | reverse complement strand
CTTATCGCAGTGGGATTTGTGTATCATACAGTACGCGGACCTGATACACAATACACATAGTTGTGGCTTCGCGCACGAGTGCGTTCGGGTTTTTAAGTGTCCGCAGCTCATCCGCACACAAGTTGCAGCTCGCTCCCGCCCCTCGTCACCTAGCGTAGCCCGCCTAGCATCCAGAAATGAATCTGAAACGACTTCCTCTTCGGGCCATCGAGGTCCCATTATGCGCAGACACATGGACCCCATCAGTCTCCACCACCATCCGGTTCATACGGCGTCGGGCTCGTCAGCTCTCCTCATGAGTCATGAGCGCAGACAGCAGCCCGTGCGCACGAACAATTCCCACATAGCTTCTCGGTCGCCGTGTCCGTGGACGCGGGGTCTGCCATCATTGATGTATGTGGGATGCCATGGGGTTCTCTCGCCGGGAGAAGTTTTTCGCGTGGGAGCAGAAGGTATGGAGAGGAGGCTATCGAGGAAAAAGGCACCAGCACCGCCTTCAGGTCCTCCGGAAGACGCCGATGTCTGAGTCTCAGAGCGCACGAATTTACTACAGTACAGTAAATAAGTTTAAATGGGGACATGTATGAAAGGATGGACGGGTATATGGATGATGGGATATGGTATCTAGAATCTAAGAGCCTGAGAGGATTGCGCTAGCTACTGCCTCGAACAGGGGTTACAGGATGGTCGATACTATAGTAGTAGCGATGGCGTCTGAGATTCAAGACACCCAAATCGAAGAGCAAAATATAATATCGCTTTAGAGTAGACTTGGAATCTCTGGGACGACCGTGCCAACCGATTTCGGTAAGCAGCACACCTGAGGTGCTGTACGTAGATATGTTCTGCGTTGTACTATAGCGAGCTTCGTCAATCAGAGTACTGCCTATCCAGACTCCAGAAGCAGGTGCAGGCCCGTGCAGCTAAGAGGGTGGCTGCGCGGATGGGGAAGTCGTTCAAGATAAGGGGGGTTCCACACAAACGCGAGTGCCGAGCGACGAAGACGAAACGAAATTACGAAAGCGCGCGAGAGCAAGAAAGAGAAAAAAAAAGGACACAAGGAAATCGGACTATACGATGATGGTGATGCTCATTGACGCGAACGCGGTGCCTTCCTCTGCAAGCGAGGAGGAGGCCTAAATGCACGACTATTCCTACGGAGCCTACGTCGATGAGAGTAAAGACCGGTAAGGAGATAATACGCGCGTTATCGCTGCGCCGGACGTATGAAAGAAAAGATAAAGCGTCAGTAACTACAAGACCGAGCTAAGAGGCTGGATACGAAGGGTATACTAGTGCCGCGCCCTTGCGGCTAATGCGGATCGTCGGTCCAAAGGTCGAAAGAGAGGCGCGAAGTCGGGAACTTGAACCCGGAGAAGGGTGTGGTCAGGGCGGCTGTGAGGGCGGGAACGTCTTCGATTTGTTCCCAATCGCTGGAGGTCGAGGGATGGGTGACGATCTCGAAGCGATGAAAAGAGATGGACGAACGAGGAAGGAACGGAGCTGCGGCTTATGTGCTTACTCAACATGGCTGACGCTCCGAAGCGGTCGCTCCGCTCCGACCAGTCCGATCCTTACACCGGGATGGAGAGCGCGTTATGCAAATGGATAAGCTTGATGCCCACAGCTTGGATATAGGAACCGCCGCCGCGCCTCTGATGACAGAAGTAGGAAGGAGGGGTTCACTGCAAGCCGTCGAGCCGCGTCAACTGAATACAGACGGCCTTGCCGTTGCTGACAAATTCCGGCCGTCATGGCACGGCAGTTTCTATACCGTGACTTGGCATCGGACCATAACGATACTTGACTCCAAGACCTGTTATACGATGAAGTGAGACGAGTATGAGCCAGTTCAAGCTCTTGTCATATGTTTTCCTGAATGTTTCGATTTCAGCTGGCCCAGTTGAAATCGAAATATCCAGGAAAACATACGACAGGAGCTTGACGTTGAAGGTCATACTGCAAGTAACAGGGAAATTCGATCTGAACAAGCTGTCTGGCACAAACTCAAGAACTCTGTGGCGTACAAATACAAATTTTTAAAATGCACGTAGCGGATGAGCCTTGCGTTTATGAGGAGCAGAAAGTTTAGAATGCACTATAAACGCGTCAGTGAAAAAGGGTAATGATCAACTACGAGCTCAGCCTGTCAGTGAATTTTTTAAAAGCCATCATTTTCAAAGATATGGCACATTGCGAAGTGTGGCGGCGTGTGTGTACGGTACTGTGTGCTGTTACGGTATGATTTACAACTGGACAGGTCGTTTCATGAAGGCATCATAGTAGGCACGCATAAGTGGTGCGCAGTTGACGTGTGCCCAACGTGGTCAAGTCGAAGGGGCGTAGTGGTCTCCAAAGCCAGCAGGAGAAGCAAGTTGAAATGTCAAGCTGTCGAGGAATTCAAAATTTGATATTGAACAATACAGTACTGTATTGAACTTAGACGGCCCTTCCGTGGGAACAAATCGGACACGGATCAACTTGTGGGTCATTGCCGTGCGCCCGTTCCCACGCATACATTTCATCCTTCAAGACCATGGCTTTCGTATGGCTGTTTTATTGTCCTATCCTGTCTTCCTAAGCGTCATAGAGGCGCTCATTCCTTCAATCAGAGCCTGAAGCCGTTTGTATTGTACTCGGTTCTCTTTTTTCACTCTTTCCGTTGGTCGCTTATCAACCCCAAGGTCCACATCGGTTCTTCCCGTCGTCGATAACCGCTACAGTACGTTAGTACTGTATTCTAAGTTTTGACGTTGGGTCGTGTGCGTTTACTTGATCACCATCCGATCGTCGGTGTTAGCATGACGCAATAAGCCACAATCAATGATGACGGTGTAATCAGTCACTCACGCGCCTGCCTTCTTTCGCTTCCGGGCGCAATGGAACAGTAATGGAACACTCTTCAGCGGATCACTGCCGCTTCCGGGCTAAACTCGCGCTTTCAATCCACGTGTGCCATTGCGCAAGTCCTGAAACGCTAAGTCATATCTTCTCTGGTGGATGCCGGGGCCAGACGTCACCGACGGATCACGTTCGGATATGCTTTACATGCCGCGGTATTTTCCCTCCCATCTGATGGGCAAGTTTCGGCTAGAACTACTACGCTTCGGCATTGACACAGACCAGGCAAGCTCTCGTTCTCTGGGCATACTTAACCGAAGTCCTGTTTGTACTGGCAGTCGCGCGCCGTCTACCATTCACCCCCGCTCGTTGACAAATTATTACATCATGTCACACGACTCACACGAGCACGCCGTCCGAGTATTGTAAGTTTCGTTGTGAATTATTATATGCTTGTGGATATCTGATCCTTATCTTCAGTGCTGCACCCCAAGTACGTCTGGTAATCCACATATTTTCTTCGAGTCTTCATGTCTTCCTCTCCCATAGCTTCTGGGGGGCGTTTGGAACTGGTGCCTATATGGTGCCTTGGTAGTCCAGTTCTGTAAGCGTTGTCTCTTCTTGGCTTGACCAGCTTCAAGATACTTATATTTTTGGGTATACTAAAAGACGTGTACAGCTACAATTTCCCCCAGGATAAAAAGTACATCAAGCCACTTGGTACAGAATTCCTCATCACATCCCATTCTCCTTCTACATGCCAATGCTTTGTAGTGTACAGTATTTTCTTTCTGGAAACACTGCAAACGGCACTTAGCGGTGAGACCTCTACTATTGGTTTGCTTCTGATTTTGGCAACATCGAACGCCTCACTGCGCCATATATTTCCTTCTTCGACACGCCGATACTGGGATCTGTGGTTTCTCTGAGCGTTCAATTCTTCTTCGTGTATCGTATATGGGTGCTTAGCGAGAAGCGATGGTGGCGGTTATGCATTTTCATCTGTCTGGTAATTTCTCCCCCATGGCCATATCTCGGAATGATCCTATCATACTCCCCGTAGTTCTCCACTGTCGACGCGGCGGCCGCGTTCACGAACGGTATCTATGTGAGCATGCACCGTTTCTCGTCCCATAGAAACATGGCTGAACTGCAGTAGGTACACGTCCACGGGAAATTTGAGCAAGGCGAAGTCTGGGGATTCTCGCACTGGTAAAGTTATCAAACAAGCAAGATGGATTGTACCCCTAACTAAATGGTTGTGCCCGAACAGATTTGGCTAGGTGGAAACATGATCTGTGACTTGCTTATTGCATCAGCGACACTTTTTCATGTAAGCTCGTTTCATCGAGTTTTGTGTACGTGATTATCTGAAGCTGATGTGTTTCATGCCAACCTTATAGTTGGCAGGCTCAAGGCTTTGGAAGGTACCTTCAGCAGTCACGCCTTCGTGAGTATAGTGAGGCTGACGGTCGAGACCAATGTGTTGACAAGTAAGCATCTCCGAAGCCTCCGATGTCATGATACTCCACGATCGTCTCACGCTCGTTCAGCCACTGTCGGTGTCGCATCATTTCTAATGGTCGCTTTGTACCCTGTGAGTGGCTTTATGTGAATATGCATCCTTCAACTGATATTGACCCATCGACCACCGGAACTCAGGACAAGAATTGGTTTATGTGCCCGTACGTATTTAATTTGTTCTCACACAGAACCTGTGACTTATCTGATCAATTTTATATAAATCACCTGCAGCACTTACGTACTCGGAAAACTGTAAGGACAAGCTGTTCATCTTATCGCATCCACGTAGCACGCATGGCTGACTACATCCGTCTTTTTCTGACAGATACTCCAACAATCTCTTTGTGTCTCTCAATAATCGTATCTCTATCCGAGATACGTGTAGTGCCCGCGGTGGCGTCGAACTCGGGGCGTGACCCAGCTGCAGTGGCCGCTCAGACACCACAGCGGACTCCCCTGCTCTTCAGAAGCGAGAGGAAGCAGAAGCGATGGATTGTACTGATTGATTGATGGAGTAATTCATTTATTTATGACTCCACAGACGGACAGACGTCCGTGGGCTACCCAGCGGCATCATTCTTTTTCTTGTAATGGGGCTTCATTTATTATACGCGAAGACCTGATACCTAATACAGCATAGTTGCGACTTCGCACGCGAGTGCGTTCGGGTTTTATTAATAAGTGTCCACAGCTCTTCCGCACACGAGTTATAGCTCGCTCTCGCTCTCGTCCCCACCTTGCGTAGCTTGCCTAGCATCCAGAAATGCTCTGAGAGACCTCGTCTCCGGGCCAACGGAGGTCCATTATGCACAGACACACAGTAGAATCGCATCTCATCAGCATACAACAGCATCCGGTTCGTACGGCGTCGGGGTCGTCAGCTCTCCGCATTAACACAGGTAGCGGCGTGTGGGCACGAACAATTCGCACAAAGCTTCTCGTTTGCCGTTTCCGTGACACGGGGTCTACCATCATTGATGTATGAGGGACGCCGCGGGTGTTCTCGCGCCGGAAGAAGTTGTATGCTTGGGAGCAGAAGATATAGAGAGTATGCTATTGAGGAGGAAAGCGCCGCCTTGTGCCTGGAAACCGATATCTGAGTCTAGCCCACGAATTTGGATGGTGCTGCATGATAGCGGCCCCGACTGAGGTTCAAGACACCTAAATCGAAGAGCGAATATAACATCGCTTTGGTTTAGCCAAGTCAGTTGCTGCTAGGTAAGATTGTCATCTCGATAGGGAAGAGAGGGGGAGAGGGAGAATGAGAGGAGAAATGGTTGCCTGGGAAAAAACGGATGCGAGAGAGATTGGCCAAGATTGCATGGACAGCGGTTCCACAGAGCAATCAACGAGAACAGAGAAAACACGCTAGCGAGTGAAAATGAAAGAGGAAAGAGTGAATAACTCCTTGATTAGAATCGATGCCCTCCTCGACGTGTCAGAGGGCCGTCTTACATACATGTGCGCCACCTCTAATATCTGTATCATAGGGGCGATCTCGGGGTGCCGGTGATGGTGATTGAATGGAGTGGAGGTATATAAAGGAAAGGAAAGGCTAAAATTGTATGAAGGAGGGTGCGTACAGCCGTCGCCACGCGGCGACTTTTGTGTCGATAGACGTTGTCTGGGGCCGCCGAGTCAGAGCGCGAGCGAGAGGTGAAAAGGATTTTTAGGGAAAGGGAAAGAGAAAGGAACGGGGCAGTGAGGGCGAAAGACTGTGATTGGAACGTGTAGGTCGTATTCGTCTTGTGTCGAGCACGAGGCGGTAAGAAGGACGCGAGATAAGAAAAGAAAAAGAAAAGAGAAACATTCAACAATATCACGTGATGGCGGGCGCTCGGAGAGGTCCCTTCTGTTCCACGTGTAGCCCCGAGGCGGACCTTACATTGATTGTAGTAGACTTGGAACCGCTGGACAATCGTGCCAACCGATTTGGTAAGTAACACCCTGAGGTACTAAGTACATACGTTATGTGCCGCATGGCGAGCTGCGTCAATCAGGAGTACTGTCTACCGAGACTCCAGAAGCTGGCCGGGGATAGAGAGCGCGTTATGCAAACAGCAATAGATATGCTTGGCGTTCTCAAGACCCCACAGCTTGTATATGGGCGCCTCCAAGACCCTTTATACGATGAGGTGAGACGGGCATGAGCCAGATGAAATCAGAATATTTAGGAAACATATGACAGGAGCGCAAACCCTGACCACGTTGGGCGCACATCAACTGCGCACCACTTATGTGTGCCATTTCTTGTGAAATCTTGTAGTCACTGCCGCATTTAAGCTCCCATGAGTCCATGACCTGAGTGGCCATCGTTCTCTAACTCGACTTGAAGGTGTGGTGTCGAGCGCGAAGCGTGGTACCGTAAATTATCTACGCTGCGGGACTCGGACAGTCTGGAAGGATAGAAGGAAAGGGGCTCATGTCCTTGCGTGTTATCCTTGTATCGTCCTGATTCGGCAAACCCTAAGCTTCTGTGATCAGTGTGTACCGGTGGGTCGGATGCGCGTCTTGTGGCGAGGCCAGTGAGGAAGGCGGTGGGGGGAGAGGGGTTATACTCCAATTAAAGACAATTGTTGTTCTCCGGGGTGATGTGAAGCGGTATGCATCTATAGTTAGCTAGTGGGATGATGAAATCAGGATCTCCCAGGCAAATTGCCAGGGAGAGGGTTCTGCGCTTGTTCCTTTCCTAATTCGTCATAGGCGTAACCGGGGCAGTGAAGCGGATAGTGTTCGACTGTTTCCGCTCTGACTCCGCACGCCGGACATTGTGCGCTGTTTATTCTCTTGAACCTATTGAGGTATTGGATATGCGCCGTGAATAGTTGCGTGATGAGGCCAGCTGGTTTACGGGGCATATTAAGCTGCTGATAGACTTCGGGAAGTTACCTGATGTGTTGATATACTGTTGATATCCATTTCCGCCGCCTTCTTTCCCACTTACTGTTTGGTCCATCGTTCTTGAGGTCTTCGTTATGTTTTTGCTTCAGAATTGTTAATGGTCAGCGGTTGTCTTAGAAGTGGGGACAGGGACTCATGCGCATCTATGAACACAGGTGAACCCCCCATCGTACTTGGGCGTTTGATGGTGTACAAGTTTGTCGCCTGGCACTAGCACGATCAAGGCACGAAATCAATCATTCTCTTCTTTTGGCCATACGAGACGCCGAGACGGTTTTCTAGGAAGTTGGAATATGAATATGGTGATAAAATACATGTAACAATTTATTTATTTTTTGTGGCGGTAAAATAAGTGAAAAATCCAGGGTTGCGCGGCTGCAACCTGCTGCCTGCCATAGTAGTGCTTGCTCTATCCTTCCTTCCCACCCTCATCCCCGCCCTTCCAGCGCACTCATTGTCCCTGCGATTCACTACTGTGCTAACTTACAATGGCTGGTGTCGATCCGATGTGTCTCTGTCGGTCCAGTGTCGGGCAGTTCCGAGAAAAACGCGGTGTGCTCGTCGCAACAAAAATAGTCGATATGATACTCTTCAAGTTCACAACTCAATGCTATACTGTAGCGATGACTATCCATGACCAAAGTCATATCTAGAACAGCCTATGGCGGCATCCGACGTAACGGCATTGATCTTTCGAATGTTTTTGTTGTCTTGCATGTGAATTGTCGCACGACAGCTACAGTGTACTTCGGAAATGGTTCTGATTGCACCCGTGAATCATATAAACCCTTTTTGACTCTATGAAACCGCTATAAAGTCTATGAAGTCAAAACGAGCCGATTTCGTTAGGGTCCATTTTCACAGAAAGTTTGGTTTTTTGTGCGGGAAAAACGGAATTTCAAATGTTACAGCAAAGCCAGAAAAGGCAAAAATCCAAAATTTTTATGTTGCCAGTGACACGTTGACACGGAGAGACCTAGTACTACGTACGTTATGATCCCATCGCGCCACTTGCCACTCTAAAGTAGCATGTGAACAGTTGACTTGAATGGACAGTGTGCGCTTGACGTGTTGCGTGCTTCTCTTACGCCCTAGGGAGTGGAAGCAACGTACCCTTGGGTTGGACTGTACTAGGCGTGGCGAGGTATGGCCATGTGGCTGATGACCCATACCTAGGCACTGTTGTCGCTGGGAAGGACGAGTGAAAGTGCCGGTGCGCCATAGGAGTCGCTTATAAACCCGTGAGTTGCGGTCACTCCAGTCCGGTCTCTAACTAACACCGACTTCGTTCCACTTTCATTTTGTCGTCCTTAAATGGTGTGTGATGCAGCGCTGATGTCGGCGAAGATTGACCTTCTAGAGCCATTCTCCTGCGTGTTCGCATCAACTCTGAGTCTTCTTCTATTGGTTTGCGACAATGTGCCTCATTGATGTCCACCGATCCGGTGTCACCTGGCGTACACCTTCTTTGCGCTGCTCAGAACGTGGGAATAGTTGAAACGTGGGCACCGGTGCTTTATTGTTGCCCTTAATTTCCAATGTCACGGCGCCTCTTCAAAGCACTTATGGTCGACTGAGGCCGGAAGGTCGGCTAGAAACCGAATGGATCGAATGGACAACTCAAATTCTCGGAGTATAATAATAGGCAGCTGTGCCAATACTCTTTTTCTAGACCCTTTGGCAATTCCTGCCACAACGGTGCTTTTCTCCTCCAAACCGTCTACTATCTCAATCATACCACGCTATGTCTGCATCCCTTCCACCTAAGATCGGTCATCGCTCAAGTGCTGGTTCCACGAAGGGCGTGGACACAATCCCGGCGCTCGTCACCTCCGCCGAGGTCTACGACGAGGATGATGAATACTACCCTCCGAACAATTGGGCCAAAATTCGGTTGGCCACTAGCATTTTATACTACAGTCCTTGACGCTTATGTTGTGTCCCAGCGAGATCATACGCGAGCCTGCCGCTGAAATGCTTGGAACCATGATTTTGACTCTTGTTGGCTGTGGTGGTAATTGTCAGGCCGTACTGAGTGCGAATACTGGTGTTGCCTCATCTCCGAAGGGAGACGCCCTTTCGTCGGCCTTCGGATGGGCTTTGGGTTGGTCACTGGAAACCCTCATGTTATATCGTACACCTGATGAAGGACATTTATACAGGTGTCGGCTTGGGTGCCATGGTCGCCCAAGCTACCACTGGCGGTCACGTGAATCCCGTGGTATGCCCTGCCATGGGTTTATCCTCTTCCCAGTGTTGAGGCGGACTGAATGATTCTGTACAGGTAACTCTATGCATGGCCGTATTTAGAGATCTCCCGTGGTGGAAAGTGCCCGGATATGTGCTCGGACAACTCATCGGTGCTTGGGCTGGGTCAATCATCGTCTTTGGAAACTACTTCCACGCCATCAACATTGTCGAGGGCAAGAAGGGCGGGCGCACTCTCACAACTGCCTCACTCTTTGGAACATATGCGGTTCGTCTCACGTAGCCGCTGCGTGACTTGTCCCCTGTCTCACCAGTTCTGTAGCTTGATTACCTGCCCTCTTCAAACTGCTTCTTTGACGAGGTGAGTACAAATCCAACGAGCAATCGGCCACTTGACTAATGCAGTAGAGTTAAGTTTATCGGCGCATTCATCCTACTACTACTTATATTCTCGGTCACCGACAAGAAAAACTCCCCTCCCCCAGGTTGGGTCGTTCCACTGGTTGTGTTCCTCAGCATCCTTGCTATTTCCGTGGCGTTCGGGATGCAGACAGGCATGTTGTCCTTAATCGTCATCTCGTCCTCTTTGACAGTTCGTCCGTAGGAGGCGCCGTCAATCCTGCACGTGATCTGGGCCCCCGCCTTATGACCGCAATGGTCGGTTACGGACGGCAAGGTATGGCTAACCCAATCCGTTCAGTCAAAGTCACTAATCCGTTTTTGATACAGTCTTCGATTATCGTAGTCAGTACTGGATCTGGTCCCCTATTTTGGGCTCCATTTGTGGCGGACTTTCTGCCGCCTTCGCCTATGATGTCTTCATCTACCGCGGTTCGGATAGTTTTATCAATGCCCCGTGAGTGACCACACTTCATACTATACTTCCTGGGCTTTAACACCATACTTTCAGTAACCCCGCTTTCCGTCGTCAAAAGAACTCATACCGTCCTTCCGGCTCCCCGTAATCTTGCGATCAGGATAGCCTGAGAACGAACATTTCTTTTTTGTTTCTAGGGATTATTACAGGGCTATTTCTCGGTTCAGAACGGGATAGGAATTTGCTAGCGCTTCTCGAGCACCACACTGTGTAAGGTGGGCAGTCCGGCTGCGCCCGTATAGAGCGTGACCGCGCTCAACCCCTTCCTATCTCGCTCGCATCACTCTTTTGCTTATTTCTTTACCCACTTGGTACACTCCCTTATTCCTCAGTTTGAATTTGTATCTGTCGAAATTTGAAGGATAGCCAATGGCAGTCACGCACCTAGCTGTGTAGCCATGTCGCGGGGATGTTTGTTATGCAGTGAATAATTCATCTTATTGTGTTCGACACTTGCGCGTGCCTTTAAGTATTCAAGTTAGCCCCCGCGTCATGTGTCACTTAGTGACCACCCAGACGCGCGTTGATCTCTTTTTCATCTTGTCGCTTCCTCTCTTGCTTGATTCCCCCTCTCCCTACCTGGAGCTTAGACATGTCAAAGTAGAGAGGTCATTAGTAAGTTACGCGACCTTCGTTTCACCGTTTTTTCTCATGCCCTGTAGTATAAATTGTATAATTGATTTATTCTAATTACGCGAACTTGTTTTGATGTTTTGACGACTCAGGCTGATTGTAACCGATTGATTGATTTATGACTTTGCAGACGGACAGAAGCGCGTGAAACGCCGTTCATTAATTTAGTAGGTTTACTTATTACTAAGTTATTAGTCAAGAACTCCGGATAGTCCTTCGCGTTGTACAGTATCTGCCACGGGTGCCGAGCAGCAGCATCCTTTCTCTTCTTACAGTGAGATTCATCCAATATTCATGTATCATACGCGGAGACATGATACCCTGTAAGGCGGGCAGCGTGACTGCGCTCGTACAGACCGCTTCCGGATGTCCTACCCTCGACCTCCCTTCCGACACGTCGACTCCTTCTTTCCCTGGATCCCTGGATCGGTCTAGTGGGCCAAAGCGATATACGGTACTTCATTCCCTATCTCAGTTCCTTTCATATTTCTATTCTCAGTCTAGCTGAGACTAGCTTCCTCTCGCTAACAATTAATGTTGTTGGAGAAACCTGCGCGTGTGTGAGAAACGAGTGGGATTAAGGTGGGGCAAACTCGCAAGTGTGCGCAAGGGTAAATACAAGTGTTTTTTGATAGTAAAATGTATGTGTGGTCAGTATGAATGGAAGGATTTGTGGTGCATCAGGAAACCTAAAATCACTTATTTTAACTTAAATTGTCTTAAATGTCATATTAAGTAAAATTAAGTAAAATATGATTAAGACAGACAGTTCTTATTTTCAGTAGAGTCGCGTTCTGAAAACCTACTTAACGTGCTTAAATTAAGTACGTTAAGAAACTAAGGCACTTTCAGGAAATTTAAATTTTCATGAAAATATTGAAATTTAAGCCTACGAAATAGGCGCATATTAAGCATACTAAGCATTCAACCAATGTGCACGAAACAAACTGTATTTTGTAGTCCAGACATGGGCACTGGGATGTACATTTGAGCCAACGCTCCTGCTGCTGTCCCTGCTACCATCGACGTCGATGTCGCTCTCCATATGCCGCCACCATTAACCCCCAAGCGACGAGTTGAAAAAGCCGGAAACTTACGCAGAGCACCCTTTCAAATGATGCCGACGCGTTTCCCGGCGAGTGACACATCATGACACCAAGCCACCGAGTGCCACTTGAGTGACTTGACACCTAGGAACGTCCAACCGAAGTAATCTTCCGCTATTCGCGGCTGTTGAATCCCCCTGTGACGCTGAGTACGACCTTGGCTGGGACTGCGACACGCCTTTGACGTCACATCCTCAAGCAAGACAGTGTAATGCTGTGCGTACGTGTCCCATGTAGCGTGTACAACCTCTGTGCCTGAGCGTGTGCGTGCGTAGACCGTAGCGTGCCCACCTGTCAAAGCGAGCAGCTACATTGGCACGCAGTCAGCCAATATGTTCCGAGCAAAAAAAAGGGACTTACCGCACACCGTGAGACGAAGAGTGATGCAGTGATGCCTTCTCCACAAGTAGGATGAGACACGTTGCAAACCTCGGTGGTTACCCAGCTGTGAGCGAACCTTTTCTGGGTCAATGCGTGTGACGACAGCATACCGCTCATCCCCTTTGCGAACGGGATAGTGGTATACACCGAGCTTCTGGGCAACTAGGTGAACTATTCGTCGTTGCTTTGGAGAGAGTGTCCTGGAAACGCGAGTTCAACACTCATGTGATCGTCTTTGAAAAGCAAGATACGCGAGTAGATCTCCAACGTAGATGGGTCATTGAGATCCAGTTCATTAGAGGCTGAATTACCCTTAAGGGAAGGGCTAGGTGTAACGGGAAGCGCAGGGGGTGTTGTTTGGACGCCGTCCAAGTCGTAAGTGTTGTGCAGACGTTGATGGGACTGACAAGAGAGTGACAGCGAGCCGATGTCGGGAGTAGGAGAAGAGCTGGTCATTATGGATACGATGGAGAGGATGCAAATATGGAAGAGAGAAACATCTAGTCGGGTGAGGGCCAGCTGAAATCCAACGGCTACGGCGATGTGTCGTTTGAATGTCGTCTTCATGAACGCGCGCCTCCTAGCTGATGAAGCCCAGCTTTAGGGAGCCTTGCAGCCGAGCAGGTTCAGGTTTGATGAGACAGGAAGCATTCCGAAATGCATTCTTCGCCATCTTGACAAGTGAACGGCATTGCCCCCAGAGAAGCGTGGCAAGACCCCAACGACACGAGCTCAGGGGCATGGCAGACAGGCCTCTTCACACCAGGTGTGTCCCGCGTCCGGCGCAGGAAACGAAAAAGTCTAGGATTGCGGGGGGACATCGGAGATGGATGGCACCTAGGCACGGGAGGAGGGTTGGGACTTAGCAAAAATGAACAGAGTTGAAGCGAAAGTTCAAGTTCAACTTGCTGACAAATCGTTCCCACGCCTGGCCCGCCCACCGAAATTTTTTTGCAAGTCCACGACGCTTCCACGACCTAATCACAAAATGCTTCTTAATTTTTCTTTCCTTCTCCCCTGCTCCTGTCTGTCCACCGCGACGCGTCAGCGACGTATTAATTTGGAGAAATGGACCTGGTCGTTAATCTTTGTCAACACGGACTCATCGGTGGATGGCATGCGAGGTGTCGATGTTGCTTGCGTCCGACTCTTTTTTTTTTTTTTCGTTTTCTGATGATGGCGTTGAATATCCCTATGCTCTGGTGCATTGGTTCTCGCGTGTGGGTGATTCACCAGATGAGCACACAGGCATGTGCTGTTTTTAATATCATACACTCCTTGCTGACCTCGCCTTAACCGTGAAGCATGCCGAAGTTCACCGTGCTACTCTCTACGGCTTCTCTGAACGATGTTGAGGTGACGGCGAAGTATGTTATCGGTGCGCCTCGTTTTTCTCTCGCGTCTCGCGCCTCCCTAAGCTGACTCTTTCAGATTGTCGCTACTTTGGACTCGGAAGGACTCTGGAACAATAGTCCCACCAAATTTGAGTTTTATTTGGGCCGCCATTCAGCTGAAACTCGATGTTTGACTTCCACCTCCGACTTGCCTTCAAGGCCGACAGGCTCGCGCGGTCTACATCCAGAATCTCCCACGCCTTCGTGCCCGTTGCCCATCCTGCACTGAAAGCCCCCCCGCCTTTCGTCTTCAGGATCGCCACCAGGCCCTGGTTCAGGCGCGGTGCCGATACTCCCAACATACCTCTCAGCTGCAGGTACCACCTGTACCACGACTCTCGCATCCCGCCCACGCCTTCTCGCCTCGGACACCTCGCTCCACCGCACGTGACCAGCATAAACCGTGGCGGAGATGACGTCCCAGTCATCCGTGTATGGTCCGTTTCCCCACACGCGTGGGTGCACTGGTTGTTCGCGCGTATCTCTGCAAACCATCCCCTCGCTGCTATCTTTAAGCAAGCTACAGCACCTGCCGATCACGGACCTCAAGTTTATTGAGAGTGCAATGAAATCGAGGGCTTTCGCGCTTGTCACATCTGAGTCAGAGATGGTTCGGCACTCATGTATTTATCGTGGATTGCGTGCGTGAGCAGCGCAATGATTCAAGTACATTCGCTGAGCTCCATGGTGGTTGCATGGTGGTCGCATGCATGGCTCATCGCGCTCATCCTTTGATCGCAAAAGCTGTTCCGCTGCCCTGCAATTTAGGCCCAGTATACTTACCAGTTTTAGACGCCTATGTGTGTCTTAGATTACAGTAATTTCACTTAATGTGAGTAAGTGCGTCTTAATGACCTGATTGTCTTAAAATCACGTTAATGTTAAAAATGTTAAGTAAATCTAAGTGTACTTAGTCGTCTTAGTCGTCTTAATGCAGATTTAAGGAACATGAGTGCGCCTAAGCAGACTTAAGTAGGTTTAGGTTTTCCTGATGCGTCATGTGTTGCTATAGCTCGTTACTGCGTTACTCTCCGCTTCAGAGGACGAACTGGCTCAAGTTTTATTCCAGTAATCTACTAACCGGACGGAGGACCCCGTCCCCCCCCCCCCAAAAAAAAAAAAAAAAAAAAAAAACTAACGGCTGGCTATTCAAAGATCACCGAAACGGATACAAGCCGCCCCATCATCACCGCCCGAACTTCGAGGGAGTACAGTCATTCATAGGCTTATCGGCAAGGTCCACCGGAGAAAATTTGAAGTCCTTTGTTGTCAACGATGTTACTATCACTCTCGCAGTCCAATATGGTCTCACTGGTCCCCGTGATTTGATTGGGTTTCGCAGTGGCATGAAGTCTGAACGTTGAAAGTCACTGATAAACAGGTTCCAGATCATTCGTTTCACCGCATTATGGGGCACTTTCGCAGGTGCGGGACCCTGGAGGTTAACTGTCATGAAAGGAATGAGCACTAGCACTGTACTAGCCGCATCGAGCAGGCGCAGGCGCAATGCCGCACAGTACATTATGAACATTGGTGCGCCTACTGGCAGAGGAGATCCCACTTGTTCATCATTTTGAGCAGAAATGGACGTGACATTATGTTATTTATCTACTTCGGTCATTCAAGTATAGAAGTACCACTATTCTCCGTATTCCGCTGATACCAAAATGAGACAGCGAACCACTTTGAAGTGTCGAATACATGCGACATGTGTTGAACTCAATTAATTTATTACGTGATCCGACGACTTAGAAGGCGTCTTACTGAGAGCCTGGATGTATAGGGAAAACTGCTCCTTGTTCTTGATAAAGTCGTGGATTTCGAAGCGGTTTGGGGCGACGGAACCCTCAACTGCGTTGTGCCTCCCTTAACACCAGCAATGATGGGGTAAGACATGCTGACTGTAATATAGAGGATGCGATGGGCTGGGATGGAGACGTTGAAGACGAATGCCTTTTGTGTTGTGGGAGGGTGCCGGTAGCAATCGCCCGGCCAAAGGATCAGGAGGGAGCGCCGGACACTGCACTCAGGGAAATGTGCTTTTCCCGACTTGGCACAGCGCCGAGATAACATGGCTCTTGAGAGCTTGAGCCGGCGGCGATACCTGAGCAGATCAGTCACGCTAATGTAGTAACGGAATTTCAGTGATATTCATCGCGCGTAACAAGCCCCAGTTTCGTTATTCCAGTTCATATACAACTAATTTTCACAAACGCGAGCGGGTCGTTTACCTCTGTGAGATCAGGTCCGAGAGCGCCTGGGAGAGGTGCGTGCTTAAACTCCCACAATACCTCCAAAAAATTGAAGGGGGACACACCTCGTTGAGAGCCTGCGTCAATCTATCCTCCAAGTCCTTACAGAAAGTCTCCCCTTTCTCTGTGTGTGCTTTAGTACAAGAAACGCAACTGCGTGAGCTGATGTGAGCCTGTAGAGCCGACAAGTACTCCCCGCGGATACTTCGAGAATTAAAGAGGGACTTTGAGAACGCCTCCTGCAATTCATCGAGATGCTTTTGGTACAATTCGGCTAACCAAGACGGTAAGGACCCATTCGTGTTGGACATGGGTAAATTTGACAGCGAATATGAAACTGAATTTGAATAGTATCCGTATGAATCGTATCCAGCAGGCTTCTGAGTATAAAAAGCACAAGGAGTCCAGATGTTGGACTGCGATTCTTCATATTTGAGAAATGACTCGAAGCATGACTTGAGATTGTCTCGATAACGCTTGCGGAGGTTGGCAAGGTCGCGCAATGCCCAACCCTCGAACAATCGCAGTCCTTCTCCAAGAACTTCGAATGTCATCGGGTGATCCAGCGTCTGACGGGCTGTATTTTCCATCTCAGGGACGAGTCCTTTGCCACTCGCGATTGCATATGCAGAGAAGGCCTCGGCTCCCTTTGGCGTCGGAAATATGCCATGGTTGACCTCGGCACGGATATATGACTGGACTGAAGCCACCTCGTATTTTTGACAAGCTGCGAGCAGATACAACACCTTGGAATAAGAGTTAGGAATCACCATTGACGAGTCGCGAGCAAACGCAACACCTTGTCGTAAGAGTTAGGTATCACTGGACGCAGGGGGTAAAGCATCGAGACAAGGGTACTGAGCAGCCCTGAGTCTTCGGACAATTGAACCACGGGAATCCCGTCAACAGATTCACTGTCGGGAGGTTGAGGAAGGGATGGTAGATCTTTGAAAAATGGCGACGCCACGGCAAGTACAGGCTTATGGACCTTGAAATTGACAAGGTCGGACGATCGAATTACAAGATTGGCGTCAGATGCGTCGGAAGGTTCAAGTGGAGAGATGGCCGGATTGCTTCGGGATTGAGGGTCCTCTCGCTCTTGTACGAGAGATAGAGCTGACTCTGCCTGTGAAAAAAATCAATATCCTAAGTAGCCCGGTACATCGACCACGCTCACGTTCTTGAAACAGTTATGAACAACAGACACCAGGGCGTCCCAAAATGCATGTATGGTCTGGCTTGATATGGACCCACATTCGCAACCACCATTACCCACATTCTTTATGTGACGTGTCATGGCAATATTGAGTTCGAGGGGGTCAAACAGGTTAGGCGCATTTCCCAAGGAAACGATGTACTGATCGACCCAGCTCGGGATTTGAGAAGAGCTGAGCTCGGTACAACGTAAACCCGTCATCGTGCCCCCAACGCCAGACTCCCTAAATTCTGCAAGGTCTGACGCAAGAATAGCCCGAACCGTTTCGTAGTACTTCCAGAGTTCGTAAAGAGAAGCGCCCGGCATAATATCGAGTTTATTGTCGAAATCCTCGATAGTCATCGGGTGTCCCAATATAGTGCGCGCGGTTTGAAGTGCTTCTAATCGAAGCCCGTGCTTCTGTGCAAGGGCATAAATGCGGAGCGCTGGCTCGGGACGAGTGGGCAGTGGGTTCTGTCGAGCGATGCTTCCCCGGATGTGAGTTAAAGCAATTTCCATCTGATATTTTTGTGCAACAGATAGGAGTTCCATGGCTTCTTCATGGGTTGAGGGTATGAGGGGGGTTACGTGAAAAATGAAGGTGAGAAGGGAGTGAATGATTTCGCCGCTTTCTGGTAGCTGTACCACCGCATCGGCGAAGGAATCTAGAGTTCTTCGTATAAGATCTCCAAGAACTGGGGAGCTATTGATGATGGGAGTTTTTGGCACTCGGAAATGATAGGAATCCTGAGAACGAAGAATGATATCCGCGCCGGGATAGTCGAAGAGCAAGTTCGCAATGGGTTGGTGGATGATGGAGCTTGCTTCAGGATGAGGGATGGTAGACATGGCGTCGTAGTATCATTCGACATAAAACCAACACCCTTTAAATACACGTCAAGCTGAAGCGATCAGAAAGTGCACTACAATCTACAATACCGCGAGGGGGACCGCTGGCAAGCGCTAATGGTGGTACCCGAGTTGCGCAGCCGAAAGCGTGCCTTAAGCAGTGGGAATAGATACGTATGTGAGTTTCTGGGTATTGGGCAACCAAGGTGGCATAGCTGCGGAAGCTCCGATCATGATTGCCAGCCTGCCAGGCCGCGTACGTGCCCAAAATTCTTATCCGGGCCGGAGCGAGCCAGGCCACGTGAGCACTCAGGTGTTTTTTTTTGCCTAGCTAACCTTCCCGCTCCCCTGCTACTAATACACGTAAATTCGAACTCCTGAGATATAATCTAACGCAGGGCTTTATTTGCTCCAATATCCGCCTCAGCCAGACGTAGCTGCCCTACATCACGGTATTCCATTGCACTGTAAACCAGAATCAATAACAAGTCTCTTGGGCTGGCCACGAAAATCTCACTAATCACTGTCGACCCAGACACTATCACGATTCCAAAGAACGTGGAAAATCATCGCTCACAACGTGTTTCAGTTTCCTTGTTCATGAATCACTAATTTCTAGAGATGGGATGAGAGTTGCCTCCGAGTTCAAAATCGAGCATACACACCTCGTTTAGAGCCTGCGTCAATCTATCCTCCAATTCCTTACAGAACGTCTCCCCTTTCAGTGTGTGAACCTCAGCACAAGAGACGCAACCCGAGGACTTCACGTGAGCCCGTAGAGTCGACAGGTACTCCCCACGGATATTTCGAGGACTAAAAAGTGGCTTCGAAAAGGCATCGCACAATTCATCGAGATGCTTTCTAAAAAATTCGATTAACCAAGATGATCCCGGGGATCGACGCTTTCTGGGCGGAGATGATTGTGAAGAATCATCAATTCCACTACAGGAAATCCAGATATTAGATGAGGACTGGCAAGCTTCGAGAAAGCTCTCGAAGCATGACTTGAGTTTGTCTCGGCAGCGCTTGCGAAATTTGGCAAGGTCGCGTAATGCCTGACCTTCGAATTCTCGGAGAACTTCTCCAAGAATTTCAAATGTCATGGGGTGAGCGAGTGTAAGATGAGCCGCATATTCCATTTCCGGTGTGAGTCCCTTTGCACTCGCAATCGCATAAGCAGAGAATGAATCAGCTCCTGATGGCGCTGGGAAGGCCCCGCGGCTGACCTGGGCACGGATAGACGACTGTACAGACGCCATATCGTATTTCTGGCACGCAGCGAGTAGATGTAATACCTTGTGACAAAGAGTTAGTTATGATCGATGATGAGTAGTAAGGACTCGGATGACACCTTCTCATAAGAACTTGGTAAAACTGTTTGAATGGGGTAAAGATTAGAGACAAGACTGTTCAACAGCTCTGAGTCTTCAGGCATTTGAACCACGGGAAGCCCATCAACAATTTCACCATCGGAAGGCTGGGGAAGGGAGAGCAGATCTTTGAAGAACGGTGATGCCGCGGCCAGTACCGACTTACGGACCCGGAAATTCACAAGGTCAGACGATCGGATTATGAGGTTCATGTCAGATGCGTCTAAGGTTGGTGGAGAAGTAATCGAATTGATTCGGGTTTGAGGGTCCTCCCGTTCTTGCACGAGAGATAGAGCAGACTCTGCCTGTATATGGTTCACACAGGTCTGTAACCGAACATCAACTACACTCACTTTTTTGAAACTGCCATGGACAACAGATGTCAAAGCTTTCCAAAACTTGCGTATAGTCTGGCTAGATATGGACGCGCATTCGCAACTATTGCATTTGGTTTGTCTAGATAAACCCATCCGTCCGAGTCGGAGGCCAGCCACTGTATCCCCATCCTTAATGTGGCGTGCCATGGCGATATTAAGTTCGGCGGTATCAAATAACTTCGGAGTTTTTGCTATAGACTCAATGTACTGATCAAGCCATCGCGGGATTCGGGACGAAGTGAGCCCTGTACAGCGTAAGCCTTTTATTGTGCCGTGTGCACTAGACCCCCTAAATTCTGTAAGGTCCAACGCAAGGATGGTCCGAACTCTTTCATGATACTTCCAGAGCTCATAAAGAGAAGCGCCTGGCATGGTACCCAGCTTATTGTCGAAATCCTCAATTGTCATCCACTCCTTCAGTATAGTCCGTGCGGTCTGAAGCGCCTCCGGTCGAAGTCCATACTTCTGTGCGAGGGCATAAACGTGGAGTGCTGACTCTAGACGGGTGGGCAGTGGGTTCTGTCGAGCGGTGATTCCTCGGATATGAACTAACACAGTTTCCATTTGATACTTCTGCGCGACAGATAGGAGTTCCATAGTTTCGTCATGCGTTGGTGGTATGGCGGGGAATAAGGGAAGGATGAATGTGAGAAGGTAGCGAAGAATTTTGCCGCTTTCTGGTAGCTGTACCTCCGGAAGTGAATCCTCAGCATTTGCGTCACCGGGGGAGTCCGAGGTTCTTCGTACGAGCTCGTTGAGGACAGGGGAGTTATGGAT
Source organism: Russula aff. rugulosa BPL654 (assembly GCA_022496225.1). Taxonomy (NCBI): domain Eukaryota; kingdom Fungi; phylum Basidiomycota; class Agaricomycetes; order Russulales; family Russulaceae; genus Russula; species Russula aff. rugulosa BPL654. Next base: position 23,125 of record WTXE01000222.1, on the reverse strand, counting down.
GATGAAGATCTTCGGCACTCGGAAATGATGGGAGTCCTGAGAACAGAGGATAAGATCCGCGCCGGGGTAGTCGGGTATGTTCGCGAGAGGTTCGTCTGTGGTGGGGGTTGCCTCAGAAGAGACTGTAGACATGGTATCGCAATATGGTGTGAAATGGAGCGTACCCTAGGAACCCTTTAAATACACGTCAGGCCGCGGCGGCGATGAGACGGCACACCGCAAAGCGGGAACCAAAACAGGGCAAGCGCTAAAGGTGGGAGCCCTGAGACTGCAGTCATAATGAGACACACACACCAGGTAAACCACCATGACGGAAGCGTGTCCTGGGCGGTGGGGATAGTACTTGGGTGCACAATGCATATGGCAGACCTGTGGGACGGTGGGACCCCCGATCACGACTTGACCTCGGTCAAGGGTCAAGATTTTGGTTTTGGTCCTTTCCCGGACCAAACTGAAGCCTCACGTGAGCAGTTTATCCCGAGCTCACGGGCCGTCGTGCCCGAGGTCGGATCATCTCGACCGCCGATCAGTTCATTACGGCTGTGTTTGACAGGAGGCTATCTCATGGGCGACATGCTGGTACTGATCCTTGCTCAGATCCAATAGACTGGGAAGGAGCGGGCTCCGACTCGGAGTCTCCGAGAACAGTGGGATGTATGAAGCGGGAGGGATCATTGATAGTTTTCTGCACCTGACGATTCACGTACATTCAAACTCTTTAGATGTAGCCTAACACATAATCATAATTTGATTGAGTCCAATATCCATCTTGAACTAGGAAGCTCATTTATACTACTTCCCTCAACCGTGACACTGCGTGCTGAGATCAATAGCAGGGCTCTCGAGCTGGCGGCGAGAAACCAACACCCCAGCCGCAGATTCGTCAGATAATGTTGTCAATGAATCAATGATTCGGTGATGTCTTTCGCTCGCAACAGGTACAAGTTTTCATATACCACTAATGTCTAGATATGGAGATTGGACGTTTACTTATCTGAGATGAGATCCGAGAGTGCCTAGGTAAGGTGCATGCTTAAACTCCCACCCCTCCAAAAAATGAGAAGGGACACACCTCGTTCAGAGCCCGCGTCAATCTACCCTTCAAGCCCTTACATAACGTCTCGCTTTTCTTTATGTGCACTTTAGTACAAGAGACGCAACTGTCCGAATCGATATGAGCCTGTAGAGCCGACAGGTACCCTCTACAGATACTTCGAGAATTAAAGAGGGGCTTTGAAAACGCCTCCCGCAATTCATAGATATGGTCTTGGTACAAATCGGCTAGCCAAGACGGTAAGAACCCATTCCGAGTCGGGTCGGACATGGGCAACCTTGATAGATGATATGAACCTGAACTTAGATGGGGTCCGGCGGATGATTTGGATCTAACGATGAAAGTATAAGAAGCACAAGAAGTCCAGGTATTAAATTGCGATTCTTCAATATCGAGAAATGACTTGAAGCATGACACGAGATTGTCTCGATAACGCTTGCGGAAATTGACGAGGTCCCGCAATGCCCAGCCCTCGGACAATCGCAGTCCTTCTCCAAGGATTTCAAATGTTATCGGGTGATCCAAGGTCTGGCGGGCTGCATTTTCCATTTCCGGGATGAGCCCCTTGCCACTCGCAATCGCATATGCAGAGAAGGCCTCGATTCCATATGGCGCTGGAAATTCCCCTTGGCTGACCTTGTCACGAATAGACGATTGTACTGCTGTCATTTCGTATTTCTGACACGCTGCGAGCAGATACAACACCTTGTAGCACGGGTTAGGTACCGCTGCTGAGAAAGTCGCAAGCGAATACAATACCTTCTCATAAGACTTTGGTATCACAGGATGCAGGGGGTAGAGCATCGAGACAAGGGTTTTCAACAGATCTGAGTCTTCAGACAATTGAACCACGGGGAGGCCGTCAACAGATTCACCATCGGGAGGTTGGGGAAGAGATAATAGATCCTTGAAGACTGGTGACGCCATGGCCAGTACAGGCTTATGGACCCGGAAATTGACAAGGTCGGACGATCGGATAATAAGATTCGCGTCGGGTACGTCAAATGTTTCAGCTTGAGGCGTGGTTGGATTGATCTGAGCTTGAGATTCCTCACGTTCCCGCACGAGAAATAGAGCTGACTCCGCCTGTAAAAGGATCAATGTCCAAGGCAGCTCTGCATATCAATCACGATCACCTTTTCGAAACTGCCATGAACAACGGACACCAAAGCTTCCCAAAATTGGCGTATGGTCCGGCTGGGTATGGACGCACACTTGGAAGTAGACTTTTCAGTCGTGTCCCCAAAGTCGTGCGTCATGTTGTAGCTTGTGATGTAGGGTTCATCAAAAGCAAGAAGGTGCGGGGCTATCGCCACGTGCCCCATGTGCCGATCAAGCCAGTGTAGGATTTTCGAAGAGCTGAGTTTTATTGGTAAACCTGTAATTATGCCGCGGGCACCGGACTCTGTAAATTCTGCAAGGTCTGAGGCAAGAACCGCCCGAACTCTTTCGTGGTACTTCCAGAGTTCATAAAGAGACGCGCCTGGCATAACATCGAGTTTATTGTCAAAACCCTCAATAGTCATAGGATATTTCAATATCATGATCGTTCTCGCGGCTTGCACCGCTTCTTGTCGAAGCCCGTACGTTTGTGCAAGGGCATAAATGCGGAGTACCGGCTGTAGACGGGTGGGCATTAGATTTTGTTGGGCGATGCTTGCCCGGATGTGAACTAGGGCAGTTCCCATTTGATACTTTTGAGCTACAGACAGGAGTTCCATGACTTCCTCAAGAGTTGAAGGTATGCGAGGGGTTACGGGGAAAATGAAAGTGAGAAGGCAGTGAAGGATTTCGCCGCTTTCCGGTAGTTGCACCACCGGTAGCGAAACACCGGCATTCGCGTTGCTAGGAGAATCTGGAGCTCTTTGTATAAGCTCGCCAAGAACAGGAGAGCTATTGATAACATAAGTCTTCGGCACTTGGATGAGATGAGAGTCTTGAGAACGAAGAACAGTATCCGCGCCGAGGTGGTCGAAGAGTGAGATGACAAGACAGCGATCTGTCGTAGAGGACGCTTCAAGAATAGTAGACATGGTCTCGTAGTCTCGTGAGACATAAGAGTCTACCCTATGATCTATTTAAATAGTACGCGTTAACTGAAGCCACCATTAAGAGAAGATGCAACTCAATGTGAGGATCCCAAGTACTGGACCACTGGTTGCGTTCAAGCCTGGGCCTGCGCAGTCATAACGAATTACTACGCAGAGGGAACCTGACTGAGGCGTGCCTCAGGCTTGCGCATTGGCGATAGAAGATCAATTGGACAAGTCCGAGGACGCAGCTGCGGGTCGCAGTATCATGGTCGACCGTTGTGCGCCTCTGCGCAGTCGGCTACTGAACCACTGGCAACCGACCGAATAGTACTCTTTAGGGCGGCATGCCGCGGCGCCGGGAATCACTCATTCACTCATTCGTAAAGAAGATGTGAAAAGGCCATCGAGAGATCGTAAATTTACTCCGGGAACATCATGGCGCGGGCGGACTCGGAGAGAGGTTCGACAAGATCCTTAAATGCGTTATCTGACCGGCGCTCCGATTTTTAGCCCTTAGAGGATGCACATCTTAGGGAGAAACAGTGGGCTGATGTTTACGACAAGGGAGTGGTGGGACGAAAATCGAAAATCGAAAATCGAAAATCGAGTAACACTCCCACCTTCCTAAAGTAGTATGTTGTACCCACGTTTTTTTTTTTTAAGAATAAATATTATTGAGGAAATGAAGTACTACATATGGGTGGCTGTTTCACAGCGGCCATTACTAGTAATGTAATTCTAATGGTCGTGTTGCAATGCGAGACGCCGTTGTGGTGATGGGTGTGGGTGTCTGCCAGTGGGTCAGTGCGGCAGGTCGCAGTACATTGCCACACACCGTTCTTCGGCACATCAATCTCCGCCACGTCTGCCGTCGTGCACGTACTATGGCTCGCCGCGGTCGCATTCCGATGTTGCGTGAGAGTATGGGGCGGGAAAAAGTCTTTGCACAACCTGTGCACCGCCAGGTTTTATCTTTGTGAAGACCTTCGGGGCGCTTCAAGTCATGGTTGCACGCAAAGGCTGCGGGACAGCGTGTACAATGAAAGGGGGATGTTAGGCGGTGTGCACACGGGTAGTGTGTGCTCGAAGGCTGTATAGTTGCGCGAAAGTCTTGCCGCAGCCCGGGAAACTACACGGATGTACAGAAGTCCCGGGATGTCCCCAAAAGCTGTGCTGTTCGTGCCGTTGGCACTGGTGCTGGGAATACCGATAGGTATACCAGTGATTACGCCGAGGCTTGAATGAGACCGCCGACCTCTTGGAGCATGTTGCGAGCGGGACCTGCGGCTGTCATCGAAAAAAAGGAAGACTTGGTGAAGTGGAAACTGGATAGACGCTATCGAGGTTGGTGGGGGTGGACCCATGGGCGGGGTTGTAGGACCGGTGGAGGGCAGAGATGATTGCCCGACTGGCGGGGTCCAATTGCGTGTGTAACGCATATTACATGGGAGTGGCAGGGGAACTGCAGCGCGTACAGGAACGTGGGAATGGCGCTTCGAAGGTGGTGGGGCGTCGTCGTCGCTGGTCGTTCAAGCGGCGTGCAACCTTTTCTGCCTGGTGGTGATGGCAATCGGTGTCCGAGTGTGGCGGGTGGTGTTGCAGTGGGGGACGTGGTTCTGAGTCAGTGCTAGTCAGCATCAATTTCTGTAACATACGCACCTGTGAAAGCCGCCGAATCGGGAAGAATTTCGACGCTGAAGCTGGTTGTGTGAGGTGGAGAGTCGTGCTGCTTAGTTGGGGCTGCGGCTATGGAAGTGTACTGTGGGATAGCTGCAAGCCAGGAACTTGAATCGGCGCTTGCTTTAAGTCCAAGGCCGTGTCTATCGTTCAGATGCTCAGGATTAGTTAGACGGGGGAACAAATATACGACGGCTCATGGATGGTGAGACTTTGGAGCTTGGTGAGCAGGGACAAGGGATCGCCGTCTTCCTTGCCACACGACTTAGACGAGCGTGATCGCTTAAAGTGGACGTGCTTGGTGGCCGCCTTGGTCTTGTCCCAAAGGGACTGGGAGCTGGGGTCCAAACTCTGCTTGCTATCCGAGCCTGAGTCCGTGTCGAGGTCTTTGCTCGGTTGTGAATTGCGATTGCCCTACAGGGCATGGGAAGTGGGAAGGGTTGGTTAGTCGATGATCGACGGCGATTTTGGAAATGGGCTTCGAGTTTGTACTTCGGTGACCAGATACCCTCCGAGTCAACCAGCACCTTGACCAGCTCCTGTAAGGATCGCTCCTCCGCACTCTGACGACTAAGTGCTTCGTCTTCGACGAGTTCGTGGGCTTGAGTGGTGTATGAAACTTAGGCGGATGCGCACTCCACCTTCGTATCTGAGACTCTGAGTCGTCTTGAGGGGTGGGCTCGGACGTGCGGTGGCGCATTTGCCAATCCCAACCCCCGCTCAATTTGGACCCTTGATTGCCTTTCCGGGCCAATTTCCCACAGGTCAAATTTTTTTTTTCGGGACCAGCCTGGTCGGAATCCGCGTCCTTTTTACGGTGCTAAATTCACCTGCTATAAGAGTATTTCGGTCCAAAGAGGCCCAAAGAGGGACGCAAAATGGATTCAATATATGCCGCATGACCGATCTGGGTTCACGAAGCGCTCGCGCTCGGCATTGAATCCGGGTCCGCAGCATGCCAGGTTTATCATATGTCTGAGTCCCCTCCATAGACGTAATTCTAGATCTAATAAAAGTCCTCTTTCCAACCGTCTTCGATTCGGGATTTGCGGAATTTGTGCTATCCCGTCTCCCTCGCCTGTTTTTCTTGGCTAAGTTACCTTTCACCCTCTCATCGCGCTTCGCCTGCTTTTACATTCCCTGCCCTGTCTTGCCCTTGACTGTCTAGCTTCAGTTTTTATGAGTATCCCCATAAACAGCTAAGGTAACTCCCACGAACACTGCACGGTAAGAGCTTGAACTCTATTTAAAGTGGACGAATCCTACACTCACATCTGCGTATCACTAAACACTGATAACGACAACAGATGTGCTGGCACCAGAATGGACGTTGAGGAGCGTGCTGGCCTCGGGTATCCCTCCAAACGCGCTGCGATAAATAGCAGGGCTCTCGAACTGGCTGCCGGAAACGAACACCCCAGACGCAGATTCGTCGCAGATTCGTCTCGAAAGTGTGGTCAAGGATCCGATGATATTCATCGCTCTCAACAGGTCCGTTTCGTTATTCATACAGCACTAATTTCTAAAATCATTTATCCATCATAGATTGAATATGAGAACGCCTAGGCAGGTGCATGTTTAAACTCCCACAACTCCTTCAAAAATTTGAACAGGGACACACCTCGTTCAGAGCCTGCGTCAATCTATACTCAAAGTCCTTACAGAATGTCTCCCCTTTCTCTATGTGTACTTTGGTACAGGAGACGCATCTGTCTGAATTGATATGAGCCTGTACAGCCGACAAGTACTCCCCACGGATATTTCGAGAATTAAAAAGGGGATTTGAGAACGCCTCCCGCGATTCATCGAGATGTCTTTGGTACAGTCCTGCTAACCAAGACGGTAAGAACCCATTTGTGACGGAAATGGGAGAAACTGATAGCGAATATGAATATCTGTATGTATTGTAAGTATAAGAAGAAGCACAAGGAGTCCAGATATTGAACTGCGATTCTTCAATATTGAGAAATGACTTGAAGCATGATTCGAGATTGTCCCGATAACGCTTGCGGAAGTTGACGAGGCCCTGCAATGCCCAGCCCTTGGACAATCGCAGTCCTTCTCCAAGAATTTCAAATGTCATAGGGTGATCCAATGTCTGACAGGCAGCATTTTTCATTTCCGGGATGAGCCCTTTGTTACTCGCAATCGCATATGCAGAGAAGGCCTCAGCTCCCTTTGGCCCTGGGAATTCTTCCGACTTGACTTTGGTACGGATAAGTGACTGGATTGAATCCATCTCGTATTTCTGACATGCTGCGAGCAGGTTCAACACCTGGTGGTGGGAGTTGAGCATCATTACTGATAAGTGGTGAGAAAATACAACACCTTATCATAGGAGCTCGGTACTACTGGGAGGTGATAAAGCATCAACAGGAGACAATTCAGCAGCTCTGAGTCTTCAGACAATTGAATCACAGGGAGCCCATCGACAGTTTCATTGTCGGAAGGTTGGGGAACAGAGAATACATCCTTGAAGACTGGCGACGCCATGGCCAGTACAAACTTATGGACCCGGAAATTGATAAGGTCGGACGATTGGACAATAAGATTCGCGTCGGGTATGTCAAAGGTATCAAGCGGGGACGTGGTCGAATTGGTTTGGACTGGACGTTTCCGTACAAGGGATAGAGCTGACTCTGCCTGTAAAAGATTCAATAAACTAAGCAGCTCCGCATATCATCTCACCCACCTTTTCGAAGCTGCCATTGACAACAGACTCCAAAGCTTCCCAGAATTTGCGTATGGTTTGGCTAGATATCGACCCACATTTGCAACGCCCATTAGCCTCATTCATAACCTGAAGGTGGCGTGTCATGGCAATGTTGAGTTCGGGAAAGTCAAACAGGTTAGGCGCATTTCCCATGGACACGATGTACTGATCGACCCAGCTTGGGATTTGAGAAGAGCTATGTTCCACACAGATCAAACCTCTCATCGTACCCCGAGCACCAGACTCCCTAAATTCTGTAAGGTCCGACGCGAGAATGGCCCGAACTCTTTCATAGTACTTCCAGAGTTCATAAAGGGAGGCGCCTGGGACAATATCGAGCATGTCCCCGAGATCCTCGATAGTCATCGAGTGTTTCAATATAGTACGCGCAGATCGAAGCGCCTCCGGTCGAAGCCCGTACTTCTGTGCCAGGGCATAAACGTGAAGTGCTGGCTCTAGATGGGTGGGCAGTGGGTTCTGTAGAGCAATGATTCCTCGGATGTGAACTAGCACGGTTTCCATTCGATACTTCTGTGCGACAGATAGGAGTTCCATAGTTTCTTCGTGCGTTGGTGGTACCGCGGGGAATAGGGGAGGGATGAACGTTAGAAGGTAGCAAAGGATTTTGCCGCTTTCCGGTAGCGGTACCACCGGAAGCGACGCCTCAGCATTTGCGTGGCTGGAGGAATCTAAAGTTCTTCGCACGAGCCTGCTGAGGACGGGGGAGTTATGGATGATGAAGATCTTCGGCAATCGAAGCTGAAGGGAGTCATGAGAGCGGAGGATGATATCCGCGCCGGGGTAGTCGGGTATGTTCGCAAAAGGTTCTTCTGTGGTGGAGGTTGCTTCAGAAGGGACTGTAGACATAGTATGGTAATATCGTGTGAAATGAAACCTACCCTAGTCACCGTTTAAATATACTCAAGCCGCAGCGAAGAGAAGGCACACACCGCACACCGCAAAGCGGGAACCTAACAGGGAAAGCGCTAAAGGTGGCACCACCCAACCCTGAATTGGCGCAGTCGTAATGATACGGCCAGTAGACCACCTGACGGAAGCGTGACCTGGGCAGGGGGATAGAAGTGCATGTGTATGTGAGTTCCTGGGCGCATAGGCAGACCCGGCCGCGCCAGTGGGACCCTGACACAACTTGTTTTTGATCCACGCGTATGGACTCGAAGGTTTTGCTCCTTTTCCGGGCCGAACTGAAGCGCCACTTAACTAGCTACAAACATGCAGCCCAAGTCCCCAAGGGACCGTCGTGCGAACGCCGTCAAGGGATTTCTTCGAAAGCCGAATAAGCTGATCAGTTCATTTATAGGCTGTGTTTGTCAGACGTTTGCAGCTATCTCATATGTGACTATACTGTGACTATGCTAGTACTGATCCACTGAATCTTTTTCTCAGGTCCAAAGGGAAGGAGTGGGCCCGACTCCCCCCGGCGCCGGGAACAGTGGTTGAGAAGTGGATGACGCATGAAGTGGGATCCTGGGATCACCAGCAATCTTTCTGCACCTGATGATCCACGTACACTCAAACTCTTTAGATGTAGTCTAACACGTAACCATGATTTCATTGAGTTCAATATCCATCTCGAGCCAAGAGACAGCTCGTTTATACTTCGTCCGCACTATATGCTGAGACCAATAGCATGGCTCTCGAGCTGGCGGAGAGAATCCAACACCCCAGATGCAGATTCACCTCGATAATGTGATCAATTACTCAGCGATATTCATCGCTCGCAACAGGTACCAGTTTCGTAATTCAGATACAACTAATTTCTAGAAATGGACACGAGTCGTTTACTTATGTGAGATCAGATCCGAGTCCTGGAGCGCCTAGGGAAGGTACATGCTTAGACTTCCACAACTCTAAAAAATTGAACGGGGACACACCTCGTTCAGAGCCTGCATCAATCTATCCTCAGAGTCCTTACAGAACGTCTCCCCTTTCTCAGCGTGTACTCTAGTACAGGAGACGCATCTGTGCGAATCGATATGAGCCTGTAAAGCCGACAAGTACTCTCCACGGATACTTCGAGGATTGAAGAGGGGCTTTGAAAACGCCTCCTGCCATTCATCAAGATGTTTTTGATATAGTTCGGCCAGCCAAGACGGTAAGGACCGATTCGTATAGGACATCCCCGATAGCGAATATAAACCTGAACTTGAAACACGTCCGTCTAAATTGTATCCATCGGATATGTAAGTATAAGAAGCACAAGAAGTCCAGATATTGAATCGCGATTCTTTAATATTGAGAAATGACTTGAAGCCTGACACGAGATTGTCTCGATAACGCTTGCGGAAGTTGGCGAGGTCCCGCAATGCCCAGCCCTCGAACAATCGTAGTCCTTCTCCAAGAAATTCAAATGTCATAGGGTGATCCAACGTCTGACAGGCAGCATTTTTCATTTCCGGGATGAGCCTTTTGTTACTCGCAATCGCATATGCAGAGAAGGCCTCGGCTCCCTTTGGCCCTGGGAATTCATCAGACTTGACTTTCGTACGGATAAGTGACTGTATTGAATCCATCTCGTATTTCTGACATGCTGCGAGCAGGTGCAACACCTGGTGGTGGGATTTGAGCATCACTGCTGATAAGTGGCGAGAAAATACAACACCTTATCATAGGAGCTCGGTACTACCGGGAGGTGATAAAGCATCGACACAAGACAATTCAGCAGCTCTGAGTCTTCAGACAATTGAATCACAGGGAGCCCATCGACAGTGAAACTGTCGGAAGGTTGGGGAAGAGAGAATAGATCCTTCAAGACTGGCGAAGCAATGGCCAGTACAGGCTTATGGACCCGGAAATTGACAAGGTCGGACGATCGGATGATAAGATTCGCGTCGGGTACATCGAAGGTTTCAGCTTGAGGCGCGGTTGGATTGATCTGAGCTTGAGATTCCTCACGTTCCCGCACGAGAAATAGAGCTGACTCCGCCTGTAAAAGGATCAATGTCCAAGGCAGCTCTGCATATCAATCACGATCACCTTTTCGAAACTGCCATGAACAACGGACACCAAAGCTTCCCAAAATCGGCGTATGGTCCGGCTGGGTATGGATGCACACTCGGAAGTAGACTTTTCAGTCGTGTCCCGAAAGTCGTGCGTCATGTTGTAGCTTGTGATGTAGGGTTCAGCAAAAGCGAGAAGGTGCGGGGTTATCGCTACGTGCCCCATGTGCCGATCAAGCCAGTGAAGGATTTTGGAAGAGCTGAGTTTTATATATGGTAAACCTGTAATTATGCCGCGGGCACCGGACTCTGTAAATCCTGCAAGGTCTGAGGCAAGAACCGCCCGAACTTTTACGTGGTACTTCCAGAGTTCATAAAGCGAGGCGCTGGGCATAATATCGAGTTTATTGTCAAAATCTTCAATAGTCATCGGGTATTTCGATATAGTTCTCGCGGCTTGCAGCGCTTCTTGCCGAAGCCCGTACTTTTGTGCAAGGGCATAAATGCGGAGTGCTGGCTCTAGACGGGTGGGTAGTAGATTCTGCTGAGCGACGCTTGCTCGGATGTGAGCTAGGGCAGTTCCCATTTGATACTTTTGGGCCACGGATAGGAGTTCCATGATTTCCTCAAGAGTTGATGGTGTGCGTGGGGTTACGGGGAAAATGAAAGTGAGAAGGCAGTGAAGGATTTCGCCGCTTTCCGGTAGTTGTATCACCGATAGCGAAACACCGGCATTCGCGTTGCTGGGAGAATCTGAAGCTTTTTGTACGAGCCCGCAGATAACGGGAGAGCTATTTACAATGTAAATCTTCGGCACTTGGATGTAAAGAGAGTCTTGAGAACGAATAACAATATCCGCACCGGGATGGTCGGAGAGTGAGATGATAAGACGGCGGACTGTGGAGGAAGATGCTTCAAGAGTGATGGTAGACATGATCTCGTAGTCTCGTGGGACATGAGAATCTACCCTAGCAACCGTTTAAATAGTACGCGTTAAGCCACCGTGAAGGGAAATGCGATTCGCGCCACTTAGTGTGGGGACCTAACTTAGTAGCAAGGCAAATACTGCACCACTGGTGGCTTCCAACCCTGAGTTTGCGCAGTCATAACGAATCACTACGCAGAGAACACCTGATTGAGGCGTGCCTTGCGCATTGAGGACAGAAGAATTGAACAAGTTCGAAGGCGTAGCTGCGGGTCGCAGCATCGTGGTTGACCGGACGTTGACCACGTTGACCGGTTCAAGTTGTCCGGTTGTCCGTGGGCGCCTTTTTTGCGACTGAGCCGATCGACCAAACAGTTCTCTTTACAATTTAGTTACTTCTGTCCAGTTTAGGAATCACTCATTCGTGAAAAAATCGAGTTGGCAAGAACTCAGAATTTCAGTATCTCACTCATTAGTCATTACTGTAGCAGGCAACAGCAGGGGCAACAGTACGCGAGTCGTACGCGTCCCAAAGTTCAGTTGAAAACCCTAGGCGTCTGACTGACAGTGTCCAACTGACTCCAACAGTTGCATTCCTGCGACCCCGCCTTCACCGACAACTTGTATCCGAGCCCCAATCATTGCGCCATCGGAAGAAAAAAGTCAAAATAAATCCGGGTTTCTCACTGCCGGTGGTCGAAACCGGAAACCAGAAAACCCACTGGCACTCACTCTGACTTATGCTAACTGGTTTCGCATCTTTCCCGTACATTCCCGTCTAATGGGTTTCCAAAAAAATGGGACATAAATTCCCACGTGTCCAAGTTTCCGAGTTTTAGCTGGTTTTCGGTAGTTGCTGAGGTTGAGCAAGATTCGGAGGCTGAGGCTGCGAACTTCATTTCCGAGTACAATGTGAATGCAAATACTCGAAACAAGTTACATTTCACGACATTGGACATAGTTGAGTACAGCGTGGATGAGGATGGGAACGACGAGACAAGGGGTTCGTTGCACGCTGCCTCGGAACCATTGACACCTCAAGTTGAAGTCATTGCTCGAACGGGGACTCGGAGTGGATATCAGTGCTCGCGATGCAGGTAATCAGACCCCGTTAGACAGAATCGCGACCAAGGGGAACGTCGATGTCGTGCGCTTGCTCATCGAGCGGGGGGCGGGGGTGGATCTATGTGATAAGTGCGGTGCACTCCACTGTACTGGTCACGAATGGACACATCTAGGTCTCGCAGGTTCTTCTCGACCACGGCGCAAATGCGAACGCAAGGGAGCAGGACTATTGGACTCCGACGCACCTCTCAACAGGCAATAAACAACCTAAGATCGTGAAACTGTTAATGGAACGTGGCGCGGACATACATGCAATGAATGGCGAGGGTGAAACACCAAACCAGGTGTGACTGCGAACACTCCATCGAGAGATCATGGGTTTTCTCTGGGAACATGGCGCGGGCGGACACTTGCACGGAGAAAGGTTCGAACCAGATCTTTTTATGACTTTAATGCGCTACTATCTGACTGGCGCTTCACGTAGAGTACGTGACCCACGTAGATTCAAATGTAGTCTAACACGTAATCATAATTTCATTCAGTGAGTTCAATATTCATCTCCGAGTCGAGCCAGGAGGAAGCTCAATTATAAATCCTCAGCACTGTACCAGTGTGCTGAGATCAATAGCAGGGCACTCGAGCTGGCTGCGAGAAATCAACAACCCAGACGCAGATTCGTCTCGACAATGTATACATGTAGTCAACGATTCAGTGGTATTCATCGCTCCCAACAGGTCCCAGATATACCACTAATTTCTAGAAATAATGGAGACGGGTCGTTTACTTATCTGATATCAGATCCGAGAGCGCCTAGGTAAGGTGCATGCTTAAACTCGTCGCATCTCCAAAAAAATTGATCAAGGACACACCTCGTTCAGAGCCTGCGTCAATTTGTCCTCCAAGCCCTTACAAAACGTATCCCCATTCTTTGCGTGTACTCTAGTACAGGAGACGCAACTGTGTGAATCGATATGAGCCTGTAGGGCCGACAAGTACTCTCACGGATACTTCGAGGATTAAAGAGGGACTTTGAGAATGCCTCCCGCAATCATCGAGATGTTTTTGATAGAGTTTGGCTAGCCAAGACGGTAAGGACCCATTCGGGTCGGACATGGGCAAATCTGATCGCGAATATAAATGGGAACTTGTTTGGCGTCCGTATGAATCGTATCCAACGGACTTGGACTTGTGAAAAGTATATGAAGCACAAGAAGTCCAGATATTGAATTGCGATTCTTCAATACTGAGAAATGACTTGAAGCATGACACGAGATTGTCCCGATAACGCTTGCGGAAGTTGGCGAGATCCCGCAATGCCCAACCCTCGGACAACCGCAGTCCTTCTCCAAGAATTTCAAATGTCATCGGGTGATCCAACGTCTGGCAGGCTGCACTTTCCATTTCCGGGATGAGCCCTTTGCTACTCGCAATCACATATGCAGAGAAGGCCTCGGCTCCCTTTGGCGCTGGAAATTTCCCTTGGCTGACCTTGTCACGAATAGACGATTGTACTGCTGTCATTTCGTATTTCTGACACGCTGCGAGCAGATACAACACCTTGTAGCACGAGTTAGGTACCACTGCTGAGAAAGTCGCAAGCGAATACAGCACCTTCTCATAAGACTTGGGTATCACGGGATGCAGGGGGTAGAGCATCGAGACAAGGGTTTTCAACAGATCTGAGTCTTCAGATAATTGAACCACGGGAAGGCCGTCAACGGATTCATCATCGGAAGGTTGGGGAAGAGAGAATAGATCCGTGAAGACTGGCGACGCCATGGCCAGTACAGGCTTATGGACCCGGAAATTGACCAAGTCGGACGATCGGATAATAAGATTCGCGTCGGGTACGTCAAAGGTATCAGGTGGAGATGTGGTCGAATTGATTTGAACTGGAGGGTCCTCTTGTTCCTGCACAAGGGATAGATCTGACTCTGCCTGTAAAAGATTCAATATTCTAAGCAGCTCCGCATAACATCACACACCTTTTCGAAGCTGCCATTGACAACAGACTCCAAAGCTTCCCAGAATTCGCGTATGGTCTGGCTGGATATCGACGCACATTTGCAACCCTTATCACCCTCATTCTTAACTTGAAGGTGGCGCGTCATGGCAATGTTTAGTTCGAAGGGATCAAAAAGGTTAGGTGCATTTCCCATGGACACGATGTACTGATCAACCCAGCTGATTTGAGAAGAGCCGAACTCCCTACAGCGCAAGCCTGTCATCGTGCCCGGACCACTAGACACCCTAAATTCTGTAAGGTCCAACGTGAGAACGGTCTGAACTTTTTCGTAGTACTTCCAGAGTTCATAAAGTGAGGCGCCTGGCATGATATCTAACTTGTCCCCGAGATGTTCGATAGTCATCGAGTATTTCAATATAGTACGCGCGGATCGAAGCGCCTCCGGTCGAAGCCCGTACTTCTGTGCGAGGGCATAAACGTGGAGTGCTGGCTCTAGATGGGTGGGCAGTGGGTTCTGTCGAGCGACGATTTCTCGAACGTGAACCAACACAGCTTCCATTTGATACTTCTGCGCGACAGATAGGAGTTCCATCGTTTCTTCATGCGTTGGTGGTATGGCAGGGAATGGGGGAAGGATGAATGTGAGAAGGTAGCGAAGGATTTTGCCACTTTCCGGTAGTTGTACCACGGGAAGTGAAGTTTCAGCATTAGCGTCGCCCGGGGAGTCTAAAGTTGTTCGTATGAGCTCGTTGAGGACAGGGGAGTTATGGATGACGAAGATCTTCGGCACTCGAAGATGATGGGAGTCCTGAGAACGGAGGATGATATCCGCGCCGGGGTAGTCGGGTATGCTCGCAAGAGGTTCGTCTGTGGCGGAGGTAGCATCGGAAGGGACTGTAGACATAGTATTGCAATGAAACCTACCCTAGGAACACTTTAGATATACTCAAGCCGCAGCAAAGAGAAGGCACGCGCCGCATAGCGCAAAGCGGGAACCTAACAGGGCAAGCGCTAAAGGTGGCACAACCCTGAATCTGCGCAGTCGTAATGATACGCTAGGTAGACCACCTGACGGAAGCGTGTCCAGGGCAGGGGGATAGAAGTGCATCATGATGTGCATGTGAGCTCCTGGACGCACAGGCAGACCTGGCCGAGGTTTTGCTCCTTTTCCCGGCCGAACCGAAGCGCCACGTAACCAGCTACAATCATGCAGCCCAATGGCTAAGTCCCCAGGGACCGTCGTGCGAACGCCCGTCAAGGGATTTCTTCGACAGCCAAATAAGCTGATCAGTTCATTATGGCTGTGTTTGACAGACGTCTGCTGCTATCTCATGTGTGACTATGTTAGTACTGATCCTCTGAATCTTTTTCTCAGGTCTAAAGGAAGGAGTGGGTCCGACTCCCCCTGGCCCCGGGAACAGCGGATGAGAGTGGATGACGCATGAAGCAGAATCCTGGGATAACCAGCAATCTTTCTGCACCTAATGATCCACGTACACTCAAACTCTTTAGATGTAGTCTAACACCATAATTTCATTGAGTTCAATATCCATCTCGAGCCAAGAGTAAGCTCGTTTATACTTCGTCCGCACTGTATGCTGAGATCATAGCATGGCTCTCGAGCTGGCGGAGAGAAACCAACACCCCAGATGTAGATTCACCTCGATAATGTGATCAATTACTCGGTGATGTTCATCGCTCCCAACAGGTCCCAGTTTCATTGTTCATATACCACTAATTACTAGAAACGGAGATGGGTCATTTACTTATGTGAGATAAGATCGGAGAGTGCCTAGGTAAGGTGCATGCTTAAACTCCCCACAACTCCAAAAAATTGAACAGGGACACACCTCATTCAGAGCCTGCGTCAATCTATCCTCCAAGTCCTTACAGAACGTCTCCCCTTTCTCTATGTGTACTTTTGTACAGGAGACGCAACTGTCCGAATTGATATGAACCTGTAGAGCCGACAAGTACTCCCCACGGATATTTCGAGAATTAAAAAGGGGATTTGAGAACGCCTCCTTCGATTCATCGAGATGTCTTTGGTACAGTTCGGCTAGCCAAGACGGTAAAGACCCATTTGTGACGGACATGGGAAAAGCTGATAGCGAATATGAATCTCTGTATGGATTGTGAGTATAAGAAGCACAAGAAGTCCAGATGAATTGCGATTCTTCAATAGTGAGAAATGATTTGAAGCATGATATGAGATTGTCCCGATAACGCTCGCGGAAGTTGGCAAGATCCCGCAATGCCCAACCCTCGGACAATCGCAGTCCTTCTCCAAAAATTTCAAATGTCATCGGGTGATCCAACGACTGGCGGGCCGCACTTTCCATTTCCGGGATGAGCCCTTTGCTACTCGCAATCACATATGCTGAGGCGGCCTCGGCTCCCTTTGACGCTGGAAATTCCCCTTGGCCGACCTTGTCACGAATAGACGATTGCACTGCTGTCATTTCGTATTTCTGACACGCTGCGAGCAGATACAACACCTTGTAACACGAGTTAGGTACCACTGCTGAGAAAGTCGGAAGCGAATACAGCACCTTCTCATAAGATTTGGGTATCACAGGATGCAGGGGGTAGAGCATCGAGACAAGGGTTTTCAGCAGGTCTGAGTCTTCAGACAATTGAACCACGGGAAGGCCATCTACGGATTCATCCGAGTCGTCGGAGGGTTGGGGAAGAGAGAATACATCCTTGAAGACTGGCGACGCCATGGCCAGTACATGCTTATGGACCCGGAAATTGACAAGGTCGGACGATCGGATAATAAGATTCGCGTCGGGTACGTCAAAGGTATCAGGTGGAGACGTGGTCGAATTGATTTGGACTGGAGGGTGCTCTCGTACCTGCACAAGGGATAGACCGGACTCTGCCTGTAAAAGATTTAATATCCTAAGCAGCTCCGCATATCATCACACTCACCTTTTCGAAGCTGCCATTGACAACAGACTCCAAAGCTTCCCAGAATTCGCGTATGGTCTGGCTGGATATCGACCCACATTTGCAACGCCTATTAGCCTCATTCATAACCTGAAGGTGGCGCGTCATGGCAATGTTTAGTTCGAAGGGATCAAAAAGGTTAGGTGCATTCCCCATGGACATGATGTACTGGTCAACCCAGCTTGGGATTTGAGACTCGGAAGAGCCGAACACCCTACAGCTGAAACCTGTCATCGTGCCCCGACCACTAGACACCCTAAATTCTGTAAGGTCCAACGCGAGAACGGTCCTAACTCTTTCATAGTACTTCCAGAGTTCATAAAGGGAGGCACCTGGCATGATATCTAACTTGTCCCCGAGATGTTCGATAGTTATCGAGTGTTTCAGTATAGTACGCGCGGATCGAAGGGCCTCCGGTCGAAGTCCGTACTTCTGTGCGAGGGCAAAGACGTGGAGTGCTGACTCTAGACCGGTGGGCAGTGGGTTCTGTCGAGCGATGATTCCTCGGATGTGAACTAAGACAGTTTCCATTTGATACTTCTGCGCGACAGATAGGAGTTCCATCGTTTCTTCATGCGTTGGTGGTATGACGGGGAATAACGGAAGGATGAATGTGAGAAGGTAGCGAAGGACTTTGCCGCTTTCCGGTAGCTCTACCACCGGAAGCGAAGGCTCGGCATTTGCGTCGCCGGGGGAATCTAAAATTCTTCGTACGAGCTCTTTGAGGACAGGGGAGTTATGGATGATGAAGATCTTTGGCACACGAAGGTGATGGGAGTCCTGAGAACGGAGGGTGATGTCCGCGTCGGGGTAGTCGGGTATATTTGCAAGAGGTTCGTCTGTGGTGGAGGTTGTTTCAGAAGGGACTGTAGGCATAGTATGGTAATATTGTGTAAAATGGAGCCTACCCTAGGAAACCTTTTTATTCACATCGCGAAGAGAAGGGACAGCGCAAAGCGGGAACCTAACAGGGCAAGCGCTAAAGGTGGCACCTGGCCCTGAGACTGCGCAGTCGTAACGATACTGTATACCACCTGATGGAAGAGTGTCATGGGCGGTGGGGAGGCGATCACGCGGTCACGACTTTCATTTCTTCTCCGAGCCGTGCCGGGACGAAGCACCGTGGCTTGACTCGGAAATGGGTGTGATGATCTATGACTCGCACCGCACATTTACAACTTCTAAAGTTGCTTATTATGAACTTCTCGAGTCCGAGACCTCGACAAGCCAGTACCAGGACTCCTGGTTGTGCACATGTCTGAAAGCGGAGCAATCCTTCACAACTTGCTGACTTTCCTGTTTCCTGTGTCACCTGGCCGCGTTCTTTCTACAATTATGGGTTGACGTTGGAACTTATCTCGATGGCTCAGAAATGTTATATAAGAAATGAACGACATACTGATTTACATTCAAGGCGGCATCGCTCTACGAAACAAAGTGTGTGATCCGCGTCTTATTTGCAAAAGCAATTCTTTGCAAGTTTATTCTCTTGCGCAGACATGTGGTTATAATCATACCGCCAGGCGGTGATCCAAGCGGCCCGCCTGAGTCCTGACAATTGCAAGTCTGTAACTAAAGCAGGCCTGATATTATTGCTTGATTTAAATGTGAAATACCTAAATGAATATGACGTGTACGTCCCCGAGGGCTCGAACCGACCTCTGAGTCCGAGTCGTGAACCGTTTGGCGGACGGTTTGTAACTTTCCCTCGTACGAGTCCTATAGACCATTGTGTTTATAATTGACAGTATGTTCATCATTCTGGCCTTCAATCGTAGGACGAAACAATACAAATCTTCTAGTGGGCCTACTCCAGCATCTCGGACTGTAAAACCACCATCTATTGAACGCTTTTCCATCGCCTTGTATCCGATTTGTATTCATGGTTGCGTCAAAGTCATCGCCATGACGAAGCCACTTTCCGCCCTCATTCTCATCGCCCAAGTGCTTTTGGATCTCGGACCACCCAGATCACTCGGCATGTGGCAAATGTCGGTCACAGCCCCCAGACGTAACACACGAACTGGTTGGTTTCCACAAGTCGAACTCCGTACGATATCCAGAGGTCAGAACTACAGTACTAGAACTACTTGCAGTAGACAACACTACGGTTGATCATTACTAGTAAGCCTACGTTATGGACGTGCCTCGCCAACCCTCCTACGCCAGGGTCGTTCATGTCCACAGTTTGTACTGTAAATAGCCGACCAGAGAACTTTATCGACTTCAACATCCGTATCAAGCCAGGAGTAAGCTCTTATACATGTCCCTTTGTACTACGCTAAGATCAATAACATGTCTCTTGAGCTACGACAAGACTCACCAGTCACCTCCGAGCAGACTCTATCACTGTGACGCCAACAGAAGATGATATTCCAGTAAATCCCACAGCTCGTAACGAGTCCCGATTTCCTTATTCATTGATAGCTAAATTTTAGACTAGAGATAGATGGGATGAGTAACCCGCCTACGTAAGATCAGATCCAAGCATACCTTATGTAAAGCTTGAGATTTATCTCTCTGAATGCCTCCTGAAAACAAAAAGGTACACACCTCGCTTAAGGCTTGCGTTAATCTATCCTCTAAATCCTTACAGAACTGCACCCCTTTCAATGCGTGTACCTTAGTACAAGAGATACAACGGTACGAGGTGATATGACCCTCTAGAGCCGAGAAGTACTCGTTATGGATGCTTCGAGGACTCAAGAGGGTTTTGAAAACGCCTCGCATAATTCATTGAGGTGCTTGTGAAAAATTCAGTTAACCAAGACGGCGAGTATCCAGTCGTCTCTGTATCCGGATTTCCATATGTATACAAATACGTTTGATTCTTTTGATCATTCCATTGATCTAGTTGAGTACAAGGAATCCAAACATTGAATGGGGGCTGGCCGAGTTGGAGAAACGATTCAAAACATGCCACGAGATTGTCTCTGCAGCGTTTGCGGAAACGGGCAAGGTCGCGCAATACCCAACCCTCGAACGATCGTAGTCCTTCTCCAATAATTTCAAATGTCATCGGATGGTCCAACGTCTGACGGGCTGCATTTTCCATTTCCGGGATGAGTCCTTTGCCACTCGCAATTGCATATGCAGAGAAGGCCTCGGCTCCCTTTAGCGTCGGAAATACGCCATGGTTGACCTCGGCACGGATATATGACTTCACTGAAGCCATTTCGTATTTTTGACAAGCTGCGAGCAAATACAACACCTTGGAATAAGAGTTAGGTGTCACCACTGACAAGTCGCGAGCAAAGACAACACCTTATCGTAAGAGTTGGGTATCACTGGATGCAGGGGGTAAAGCATCGAGACAAGAGTACTGAGAAGCCATGAGTCTTCAGGCAATTGAATCACGGGAAGCCCGTCGACAGATTCACTGTCGGGAGGTTGAGGAAGGGATAGTAGATGTTTGAAGAATGGTGACGCCACGGCGAGTACATGCTTATGGACCTTGAAATTGACAAGGTCGGACGATCGGATTACAAGATTGGCGTCGGATGTGTCTGAAGGTTCTAGTGGAGACGTGGTTGGATTGATTCGTAATCGATGGTCCTCTTCTTGCACAACAGATAAAGCTGACTCTGCCTGTGAATGATCAATATCCCAAGTAGCTCGGTACATCGACCCCACTCACTTTTTTGAAACTGCCATGGATAACAGATGCCAAAGCTTCCCAAAAGTCGCGTATGGTCCGGCTGGGTATGAGTGCACATTTGCAACCAAGCTCATTAGCATTGTCCTTAGTGTGACGCGCCATGGCGGTATTAAGTTCAGACATATCGAATAGCTTCGGGGTTTTCGCTATAGATCCAATGTACTGATCAAGCCATAGCGGGATTTGGGAAGAGCTGAGCGCTGTACACTGTAAGCCTGTTGCTGTGCGATGTGCACCGGACTCGCTAAATTCTGTAAGATCCAACGCAAGAATGGTCTGAAATCTTTCATGATACTTCCAGAGCTTATAAAGAGAAGAGCCTGGCACAGTATCTAGTTTATTGTCGAAATCCTCAATAGTCATCCACTCCTTCAGAATAGTCTGTGCGGTCTGAAGCGCCTCCTGTCGAAGTCCGTACTTCTGTGCGAGTGCATAAATGTGGAGTGCTGGCTCTAGCTGGGTGGGCAGTGGGTTCTGTCGAGAGACGATTCCTCGGATGTGAACTAGCACAGTTTCCATTTGATACTTCTGGGCAACAGATAGGAGTTCCATGGTTTCTTCATGCGTTGGCGGTATGGCGGGGAATAGGGGGAGGATAAATGTGAGAAGGTAGCGAAGGATTTTGCCACTTTCCGGTAGCTGTACCACCGGAAGAGATGCCTCAGCATTGGCGTTGCCGGGGGAATCTAAAGTTCTTCGCACGAGCCTCTTTAGGACAGGGGAGTGATGTATGATGAAGATCTTGGGCACTCGGAAATGATGGGAGTCTTGAGAACGGAGGATGATATCCGCGCCGGGGTAGTCGGGTATGTTCGCAAGAGGTTCGTCCGCGGTGGAGGTTGCGTCAGAAGGGACCGTAGACATGGTATCACAATATGGTGTGAAATGACCTACCCTAGGAACCCTTTAAATATACGTCAGGCTGCAAGGAAGAGACGGCACACCGCAAAGCGGGAGCCCAACAGGGCAAGGGCTAAGGGCTAAGGGCTAAAGGGTGCGCTAACCCTGTGTCCGAGTCTGCGCAGTAGTAATGATAGACCAGGTAGACCACCTGACGGAAGGGTGTCCTGCGCGGTGGGATAGAAGTTCATGTGAACCGATCCCCAATCACGACTTACGACCTGTTTTTGATCCACGCCTCGCTGGACCGAAGCGCCAAGTGAGCGCTAGTGAGCAGCTATCCATGCGGCCGCACATTGCCGTATGCAATGCAAGACACCTTGTATTTACGTTGATGACATGCATCGAATCTGCAATTCTACTACAGTACTGTACGGGATTCTGCGGGCTGCCACTTAGTCCTTCACGGCTATGTCTCTGACCAGATGACTTGTCTCATCATGATGGTAAGTGGTAACTATACTGATGATTCCAGCCCTTGCTCAAATCCGTTGAAAATATCGGACCCCAGGATTCAGGAACCGTGTAGAATGCATGGAGTACGTATAGCATAGAGTCACCGCCACATATTGAACCCTTTTCCCCATCAGCTTGTATTGTAACCAATCATATTATATTGCGTCGAAACCTTCACCATGCGGACCCCGGAGCCACTCTCCCACGCTCGACCTCACCGCAAAGTACTTTTGGATCCCGGAACACTCGAAGTGTGGATACCTGATCATTTCACCAGTTTCTATAACCGTACTGCACTCGTCGTGGACGTTGCAGATGGCTGGTACGCGGACTCAGTCCGATGGAAGTATTACGCTTGAAAAATTAGGTTGGTTGTCCCGCCAGAATCGATTTTGTGAAACGCTCGCTATTTGGATTTGCGATTATGACGCTTCAAATCTGCCTCTTCACTGTATCGATTGCGCGTCTCTGAGTCAGTACTGTACCCTTAAAAGTGAGGACTGCAGTGGTTCAGCGTGCTAGCCTGAGACCCTCATCTCCTTCATTGCACGTTGAAAACCCTTCTCGGCTAGTTGGCTGTTGCCAGTGCATACAACACACCCATTGTCAAGAAATAGACGACTTTTTAATGAGCAAGCCGGTCATCTCTCGATGAATTTATTTGCGTCTGAACATCCTTCGTGTTATGCAGCATGTGGCAAGTATCGACCTTAATTGGACCCCCGGACACAAAGTACCGCCCAGTTAGTTTCCCACAAGTCGAACT
>WTXE01000221.1:0-44031 GCA_022496225.1 Russula aff. rugulosa BPL654 | reverse complement strand
GACAGCAAATGCTGGCTTAACTGAACCTGCCTTATTAAAGATTGCTGTGAAAAGGTTATAGTTTTTTGACCCCTACTAATGACCCATCTTCAACAGTGTCCCCCAGGCCATTGCACAAGTCAAGTGCTTTCACTGCAAACTATAGGGACACTACAGTGTGGCATGCCACAACCCTCATGCATGCTCAAGGCCTCAGACTCCCTCTCACTCAATGTCATAGAGCCCAAACCTATATCATCTTGTGTTTATATGTACTATGTAATAGAATTATTACTAGAATATATATATTTAATCCATCTCAAGAGTGATTTAAGTCATCAAACCTGTGATTGTTCAACCCTCAGTGGGTTATCATTACACCATAACAAACCCTGTGCACTCATGGTGTGGTGTTTACCTGTGACTGTGAGGGGTGCAGTGTTGCAGGTCATGGGTGTGGTGTTGAAAACCCTGACCTGAGGGTTATCCATTGATGAGCAAGGTACGTGGTAGGAGATATCAGGCCAAAACCATCAATGAATCGGGCCAATAGGATGCAATATCAGGCACCTAAGGCCAGAAACAGCAACACATTAGGCCCGACGGCAGTGACAGAGGATAATGTCAGCGACCACGAGTGTCGGGCATGACTCCAAAGGCCATCAGACCATAGTGCCAATTAGTATTGTGAGTGCTATGTGCCATCAAGCCAGCCTCACCTATGATGCAGGCAAGTTGATATTCTGTTTCCCTTCTTTCTGCCATTGGTTGCGCTGCACAAGCATACTCCTAAGGCACTTTCTTGCTTCAGCTCGCTGCCCAGGTCCAAGGAGAGGCCTGGCCGGCAGCAGCTTATGACAGGAAGGGGCTATACATGTGTGAGAAAGTGAGACAAAAATAGGAAGGTCTGGTAAGGTAAGCCAAATCAGGACGTAACTGCTAAGTATTGAGATAGTGGCAACTGCTGAGGTAAGTCCAGTAGGCGTGGTAAGCAGCCTAGTAGTACACATAGACACAGAATAAAAGTACAGGTAGAGCATGCACACCAAGATATGACTGAGGATGTAACAGTTTTGAAGGGTCTTTGAGGGTATGATACCCCGAAACCTGTGTATCCCCCTCCCCTCCACCAACTTCAATGGTACGATGTTTCAAGTTTGTAGATGTAGATGTTGAATTTGAGGCCATTGAGAGGATCAAGCAGTAGAGTGAGACAGGGATCAGCCAATTGATGATACCATTATGGACAGATATAAAAATTGCTGCTCTTGTCTTTAATTGTGAGGAGTCACGGAATAATGTATGGAGGGGAACAATGGGAAGACTGTTGTCGGATGAATTTTACTTAGCAGTGAGCCAAGCTGATGAAGCAATTCAGTAATAGTGGGATCATTGCGCTTGTTGTAAAATGTGTGTTGTTACAAAGTAACGAGTGAGCAGATAGTGAGGCCTATGAAGGCTTCTATTGAGGACTTCTTCATATAATTCATCCAACAGATCTTGTTCACCACAGTCCAAGTGCAGACAAGCAATGTCAGAGCTTGGAGTTGGGTCTTAGCGTTCTTAGCAGTCGGAAGGAGCACGTTGTCGCACTCATTCATTCAATTGCTTCTACTTTTTACCTTTTGCTGCCTAGCAGCAGCTAGTTATACATACTTTAATTATACATCGTGGAATTCCGAGAGTGTGTGAAATCTAAATGCCAACTTGAAATAGAAGCATTGTCGTTTAAGTGGACGGAAGTGGCTAACAATGCCTTAAGCTTTACATCTGGAACTAGAAGCTTTCCCTCTGCACTAGGCTTTAAGATGTTTTGCTCATGATGACAAGCAGGGACGATGAATGACTGAGGTTGTGGGGAAGAGCCAGACAGAGAGGATTGGGAATCAGAACACCACAAAAATGCAAGCACGTACTTGGAATACAAATCATCTGATGAGTGCACACAAGCAGCAGCCAAAAGGCAGGAATTTGGCTCTATAGAGTGGGTCGACACTATTGGGATGTTATTCTCATTGACTAGATGACTGTGAGTGCTGCGTAATATAGGGGAGCCATGCAGAATTCGCGGGATGTCATGGTTGGGGTTGGTGTCTATATCACATAGCGTGAGCCACACGTTGAAGTGTGGTTTATTTGGTCAAAGAGATAAACTGATGACATCTTTCCAAATTGCGCATGGGTCATTCAGTGCTTGGCAATGTATTGAGCCAGCAAATGGTCACTGCATGTATGCCCTTCAACATCATCTTGTATTTGTAGTAAAATGCCGAGGCAAGCTTGTGTCATGATAGTATGAGCAGGTTCCAAATTGATATTATAATTTGAGACTTGCTCCAGTTGCAGTGGTGAGGTGGAGCAAAGTCAAGTCTTTGCGCCTGAGAGCAGATTAGATTGAGGGCAAATAGTGAGTGTAAGGGAGAGTTAATGTAATTTATGTTGATGCTACATATGTGGGTGTGCTGTATGTAGTGTGCTGAGTATGCTAGATGCAGGGACAGATGCAAAGTGCTGTCAGGCAAAGCCTGTGGATCCAGCCAGAGAGGTGAGCTGCACAGGTGGATAGGGCTCTTGCACTCACTGTAGTGATCTGTAAACTGGCAGTCACAACAGACCCGCTGGTTTGTGATAGCTGCTGCTGTGAGATGGAGATGATTTTTCACTGTTTATTTGGTGGTGAATTGTAGTTGTGGTTGATGTGATGTTAGTGCTGCTTGTGGGTTCGATTGTTTGTGTAGAATCGTCGATTTTATTGGTAGAGGGGAGTGGAAAAAGGGTGTAATTACGATCTTGTAGAGCACCTCATTGCCAAGCATCTGCAGGATGTGAATGAGTACTCATGGAGGCTACCATGCATGACCACTAGCAGCAGCATTGGCAGGAGGACACAACCCCAAAATGGTAGTATTAGGGGCACAGATTTGACATCGGTTTGGGATGTTGTACCCTTACCCCTATCCTCAAATATCCTTGGGCCATACCCTGAAGGGTATGTCGGCCCAGGGAGTGGATGGATAAAGAGGTGTGTCTTTCTGGGCCTGGGGCATCAAGACCTTGAAATTGCTGATACTGTTACTGGGACCCACATTTGGGTCTCCTGGGGATGCATCTTGAGTATATGCACTACCTGTAATAAAATGTGTACCTCTTGTTACCGCTATGTGTCCATCCCACCTACTGGTAAACCAACACCATAACTCCTGCACTTTGTCAACAGCATTGTCAACAAGGAAGGACCTTGCCATGTTCATTTTCAAATATGTGCCTACAATAACAATCAGACAATCTCCACAAATTTGGGAGATCACTTATTCATTCCACCAGGCAAGGGTGTCCTGGAACCACTTGATATTCCACATTCATTTTGAAGAAAGGCAGAACTGCGCCTAATTATAAGTGTATAAATTAGGTCTGGTATTACGAGTCTCTATGAACTTACCACAACTGCTGCATATGTGATGTTCTCTGGCAAGATTGTCACAAGGCTACATATCTTTGTGAGGCAGTGGTGCTAGGGCTGTTCGTCCTGTTTGATGTTTTTCAGGTCCACTGCATTTTAATCTATACATGATATCAATAAGGACCTATAGATTACACATGTTAATACCTGGCAATAAAATAATAAATGGACTTATGCATACGAGGAATGTACCTTGAAAGAGGCCTTCCTCTGGATCATCTGGTTTGTACATATAATTTTCATACAGAAACAAGGGCATTTCTGTGCTGGTGATCATGAGTGTCCCTGATAAATACCCAGCCCTTCGGCTGAATAAGACTTATTAGTAGAAAATTGAACAGGTCAATGAACATATGTGACAGGGTCCCTGTCCCATTCATAAACATTATCGCAGGAATGAGTAAACACCAAATGATGGGGTCATTTAAGCCATGCAACACTTTGTACTGGACTGGCAGATTGACTGTGACAGAAGTTTGGCCAGCTCCTAGCTAGGTATTTGATTGTATTTTCCTTGATATACTTAAATGGTTCAAATCGGGCTGCATTGCAGCCTCTTGCAGCTATATCATGTTAGTCATCATATTGCAGGGTGTATGCGCACTACCTACCGCAAGAAGGACATTATAAAAATACTTCTCATTCACATTGGCCTGGTATGGGAGAATAGTCTTGAGCTTTGGAATAAACTTGAGGATTTCATAGTAGGCCATCAAGATAATCCTTCTCTCCTCGGCTGAGCTATAGAACGATGTGTGACAAGACATAAAAATTGCAGAGATGACGTACATGTTATTGTTGTCATTGTCAACATCATCATCATTGTCGTCTACAGCCAGATTTTGAAGATCTGGTTGAATACTGCATTTGAAGATATCTTATATATCAATACCAAAACATATCGCGATGTTTATCCAGCATCCTTTATGGTGACAGCTCTTGGTAAATCTAAAGCATTGCTTTTGTAATTATTGCAAGACATTAGTAGACAAGTCAAATACATACTTGTTGTCTGGTTTCTCTAATGTGCACGTGATGTTTGTGTCTGGATCAGGGCTATCATGGTTTGCCCCAATAGAGGTAGAGGGTACAGGTCATGTGGCAGAGGGGGACCGGGCTAACAAAGAAAACATGGCAGAGTAGGACAAGTTTGGGGGAATATAATGGGGAAAATAGGATGAGTTATATGCATTGTGCATACAATCAGAACCTTTTTTTCAGTCTGAAGGCAGGCAGTTCCATAAGCAAAACTATTGCAAAACAGATTGATATGGAGACTATCTAGTCAAATATGGGTAACTTCGATTTGAGACGTCACAGAAACCTCCAGATGTCTGGACGAAAATTATCATGTATATAGTCCTTGGATCAACCGCTCCGATCTCTCTGATCGGACATTCGAGACACGGATCACTGATCCGGTCTGTTGATCCGTTGGCCCTGCTCACGTGTTTCTCAACAAAACCCATGGCTGAACAAGTCAACTACTGCTACAGATGCGCAGAACAATTTGAGAGCAAGAAGGGCCTCACTAATTATCAGCGTGCCTGCAACAGATACAAAAGTTTCCATCGAGTGGGTATACACAAGAGAAGACGACTGGAGAGTCAAAACAAGAGTCCATCATTAGAGACTCGAACGTCTGGCCCAGTGTAGCTGCATACCAATGAACATAACAACAACAATGACATTAGCCCTCCTGAAGATGAGCTCTCTCCTGTACCACCCCCTCTACAGACAACCACATGTTCTGGACATAGCGTGCATTTTTTAGGACACCACAAAGACTATTTACCTGCAACAAGGACAGCTCTGGCACACATCCCTTCGAAGAAGAATCAGAACCCTCTACAAGCAATCGCTGATCCAATCTCACATTCTCAGGCTGACTCTCTGGGTCTCACTAGTCTGGCCCCTAACATAAAAGACTCTGGATCTCAGGCCATGGGCGACAATTCTCCACCTGACCATGTGGAGGCTCTGACAACTAATGCCAACTCTTTCGGCATATATCAGGTCTATTCTCAAAAGCTGGTCCACAACTGCACAATGTGTTTGAGTCTAAACACGAGCTGTGATGCACATCACACATGCAGTGACACTCAGGCTCTTGGTTAGCATCCGGGAATTTAAGCCACACCATATTATCACCCATTCAGCAACCCTTCTGCCATGGTGATAATGGTTGCACACCACTCTGAAACCCATATGCTGTCTGGACAGCAAACAACTTGCATCGCTCACATTTTAGAAAGCTTGGAGCCCAATCTCAATCACTTGGATTTATGTGACTTCAATGCTGTTCTGGAAAACAAAAGGCTCGATGCCTATTTTGCCAGTGTGCCTGAGAGCACCTTTCTTCATGAGGATGGATGGAAGAAATCTTTGTTTGAAGATGACTGCTGCTTGACAAAACAAAGATGCTAGAATCCAATGCTGTCAAATTCAAGGTGGGAGGGATATTTCATCATGACATTATTGATGTGATCACTATGGTTTATCAAAGTGATACTGTGAAGACCTTCAACCACATCCCTTTCAAGGAGTTTTGGAGGCCCTCAGAAAATGCACCACCTGAACGCCTGTATGGAGAGGTCTTTAGCTCTTAGAAAGTGCTTGACATGGACGATGAGATCTATAAATGGTGTCTGGAGAATGACTTAGACTTGGGTCTAGAGGACATCACTGTACCGCTGTTGCTTTACTCAGACTCAACACATCTCACCAGCTTTGGGACTGCGTCGTGCTAGCCAGTTTATATATTTTTTGGAAGTTAATCAAAGTATATCAGGGAAATACCCATGTCCTCTGCCGGTCACCACATTGCATACCTGCCATCGGTTTGTAATATTCATTATCTTCATTCTATCTCCTAATGATTTTACAAGGTACCAGACCACATTCAAGATTTCTACCAGGCACATTACAACACAAGTGCAATGGCTGCAACTCTTACACACTACAAAATGGAGCTAATACATGCCGTATTCTCACTAATCCTCAATGACAGGTTTGTCAACGCTTATTGGCATGGAATTGCCATCAAATGCAGGGACAGTCACCAATGCTGACTATTTTCGTGCATCGGAATGTATTCAGCAGATTACCCCAAGAAGTAAGTTCACACCATTTTATACTTGTTCATCAATTCTAACAATATCCCTAGTAGAGTCTTACTCAGTACAATAAAGTCAAATTCAGAACACTCGTGTCCTTGATGCCTCGTAAAGAAAATCAACATTATCAAGATGGTCACACAATTAGATATGCACAACCATCATACCAACATACAGTACCCCAATTATGTAATGCACCACATGACTGAATGTGTGAAGCGTCGTCCTCCTCCTTCATCTATCAGAAAAGTCCCTTTGCACTGCTTGTAATATAACAATAATGGGGTCAATTTTACAAATAAATCATATTAAATGCCTTTAAGTATGTATTGGAGCTGAGAGAAAGAAAATGATTCAAAATGCACTGTGCAATACTTATTTGGTATCCTGTCTATGAATAGTTTTCAAGTATATGAGCATTAATGTCAGAGTTTTATGAAAAATCTTTTTAGTACCAAGTATACCCACCCTTTGCTCACCAAAGTGGCCACCCTCTCGGCATGCTCTGAAAAAGCTTCTCGATATAGTCCATTTCAATCTGGCCGCACTCCTCCTATAATGTAGCCCACATGTCCTCATGGTTCCTTGGAAGAGGGCTTCAAGTGCACATCCTTCGATCCAGATACTTCCATACATGTTCGATAATATTCATGTCGGGGCTGCTGACAGGCCAATCCAGCACATTGAGCTTTTGTGTTTGAATCAGTCCTGTGCCAGTTGAGAAGTGTGTTTCAGACAATTGTCCTGTTGAATATAAATGTCCTTTTTGTTGATTCCAAGGTCCTTTAGGGTGCCAAGAACATCATCATCAAGGATAGAGACATATAACTTTGCATCCATGTTGCCTTGGATATGGACAAGTTAACCCAGTCCTTCAGCAGTAATGCAGCCCCACACCATGACGTTTCCACCGCCATGTTTCACCTTCTTCCTCACATAGCGCTTGTCAAACTATTCCCCAGGCTTCCTCTGACACCAGCGACGGCCATCTGACCCAAACAAGTTAAACTTGGACTTGTCAGAAAAGATTACTGTCTTTCAGTCATTTGTGGTCCAGTGCTGATGTGCTTTTGCCCAATTGAGATGTCTGTTCTTGTGCTTCTTTGACAGAAAGGGCCTTTTTCTGCGTATATAAGCCTTCAGACCACATGCAGCAAGTCGTTGTTGGATCGTTTCAGGATGCAATCCCGAGAAATATTGCCTTTGAAGGTTGGCAATGTCATGTGCCTTGCAACTGGCCAGAGTTCTGGCAGCAAACCGAATGTCATGTTTGATGAACTTGCGAGAATGACCCAATTTGGGCTTAACATCATAGTAATTTTCGAGTTTGGCATGTTTTTGATAGATGTAAGACATGGTGCTTCAATGTATGTGAAATTTTTTGGCAATGGCATCATTAGTCATCCCGGAGTTTTTGAAATGAACGATGCAAGCCTTTTTGGTAGGTAAGATGTATACCATAGTGGTCAAAATGAGGCACAGGATAATAGCAGTGGACAAACATGGCAGAATGGCTCAGTTGTTGGGACAATGTCAGAAAAAAGCACATTCAAGTCACGAGGACCCTTTTCAAAAAAAGAAATGCACATTATGTTCGAAAATGTTTTGAGCATATTTTTTGTAATACGGTACAACACCTTATAGTATTGCATTACAAGTCAACTATGGCCCCTATAATTATATTGCACAAGACATTAGGTTGTAAATATTGAGTCTTTCTTCGTGGTAAGCAAGATACATGTAAAGTCAACACCGTGCATTACATAATTGGGGTACTGTACACATCAACCATCCAAGACAGGCTACAGTTAAATATGCCAGGTGACTTGTATTTGAACAAGGTATCCCTTTGTCCTCAGATCGACTCAAGGAGGTGCATGGGAAGTTTTCTGAAGTTCCTACATGTGTAAGTTTTCATACATGATAAATATCCTAACTGATCACAACATCTATTTCTCTAGAATGCCTACTTGACCAAGCTCAATCAGATTGGTCTCGATTATCATAAACTATTCGTTGTTGACCTACTCCACAAGTTTGAATTTGCATGCCATCAGAGGAAACATCGTACAAGACCTGAACAAATGGTATTGACAAGTGCCACCTTTTGGGAAAGGCATAATATCTCGCTTCACAGAAAATCCCTCAGTGATGTGCAAGCTAGCTGCAAGGGAATTCGAGAACCTTCTGCAGGTATGGATCTCATAGCATTTAAACAGCATGACTTATTATCTATATGCAGTGCACTCTCCCTGTCTTTGAGGAATTACTACTGATGCAGAGAGAGAATAATTTGCTAATGACCATCTTATTTCTTGGCATGCTTATGCAAAACTAAGGTTACACATGGACATGACACTTAGCAACTTCAAGGCCATCACAGGTACACTAGGGAAATCTATGCGCAGATTCATCAATGCAGTGTGCTCCCAATATAATACCACCAAACTCCTGCACAAATTGGCTGCATGCAATAGAAGAGAAGCCGTATCAACTGTGAAATCAGGCAGGCCACAAACGACCCAAGAAAAATTGTGTCCCACCACAATCAACTTAATCTCTCAACATACAAATATTATGCATTAAAGGACTACCCCGATCTGATTGCCTATTTTGGTATTACAGACAATGCAAGTACCCAAACAGTAGGACTTTTTCTCTCCGAATACTTAAATTTGTGCTACTGCTTATCTTGTTACAGGGAGAACTACAGCAAAAGATCATCAAGTGTCACTTTCTATGGACAAATAAAAAAAACTATATTTCTCAGAGTTGGCCTAAAACATCAACCGCTGGAGTTCGGAAGTAACCGAAGCCAAATTTCTGGAGATTGGCTGAGTCACACGCACATTTTCTCAACTCTTTTTTTTTTAGTTGAAGTAAATGTTCTCATGCACATATGTAACTAATAATAGAATTTTATTTGTTCTACAAACAAGTTATCTAAGCTAAATTACATCTGGGGGAGTAAGTCGAAAAAGGATAATATGGGGGATAATAATGAGAATGAGAATACATTGGCTGAGACAAATCACTGAGACATACCAAGACAGTATAGTAGACGAATAAGGATGGGTTGAGCTCCACTTCCTTAATGTTGGCAGTCTGCATCTAAGAACAGAAGTGGGCGGGATCAATAGCATATTTGAGACAAGTCACAGAATTAAGCCAAACGAAGCATATAGACAAAAACAGCAGTTCGGAATCAAACTCTATAGAAAGGAGATGCATTGAGATTACATTGTCAGTATGGAGAAGCTTGTCAAGCTCCTTCCTGTCCCTTGAAGGGCATAACAGATGCAAATGTGGACAGGGGGAGTGGCATGGGTGGGGGATGTGGGATGTGTCGGGGTGAGCATCGGAGGGAGCATCAGGGGGAGCATGGATGGGGGGGGGGGGGGGTTTAGTGCATTCAGCCACTGTACGCACTTGAGAATTGGCATGAGGAGTGTGCATCAGGCTTTGCACATTTACCAGATTGCTCCTCAGCCCCATATGGGTCGTCATTGGCCCACTTACAATTAGGCTCACTGATGTGCTGGGATGTGAGCATGCTGTCAACTTTACCACAGCACTTTTTTTTCCTGCACTTCTCCCCCATTTGTGCAGCTGTCTTCAGCCAAGTATGCTGATTGAGGGCAATATATTCTTTTTCGAGAAGCCAGGAGTCATTTTCAGTGACAGTCACCAAGAGCATGAGGGCATTGAGCCGTGATTCAATCATTTGGAGTGATTTTGCAATTCTTGTGTTCCTAGACACCTTGCATATAAGCTGATTCAATAAACAAATAATATAATGGCTGCCAAAAGAATGGCATTGTCATTAGCTGAGCTGTGACTAACTGGCTGCCCCTGGCTTGGTGACTTATGTTCAGCTGATTTGCTTGTGCTTGCATTGCAAGGTGGCTGGGGTACAAGATCTGCCCCTCAAAGAAATGAACAATCGATGCTATGTGCTTGCACAGGAATATGTTGGGGAAATCAATGCAGGTACATGTCTTAGCAGACAAATTAACTTGGTAATACTGGAGAGAATCTGACAATTGCACTTCAAAGTGCAGATCATCAATCTTCTTAATTTTCTTGAGAGGTGTCTTGGGGGCACACATCAAAATTTGTTGACAGTGCTCCTTGGCTAAGTTCAAGCCTTCCATTCCTAGCATCTGCCACTTATGGCGATGCTCAATCTTGGGGATAAACTCCCTCATGAGCAAGTGGATCAAATGATCCATATGCTGATTTCTTTTCCCATCCAACCAAGTGCTCTTTAGTACATGGTGATAGTTAATTAGAGTAGATTAGATCAAAATAGTAGTATTTTATCGGATAAGTAATAACATATGCTTTCAACAACATATTAGTATCACCCTTCTCAAAATTGTCCAGTTTTGGTGTGATATCGCAGACCACATTTCCTTAAGAATACAGTTTAGAAAGCAAACATATTTGACGAGGGATACAGTTTAAATGACAGATTTGACTGGTCAGAAATATAATTTAGAAAGCAAATCTGTTTGATTAGGGATACTATTTAAATAGCAAACCTGTCTAATTGGAGATACAATTTAGACAGCAAACCTGAATAATTTGGGATATAATTTAAACAACAAACCTGTCTGGTTAGGGATACAGTTTAGACTGCAAACCAGTCTGACTAAGGATATAATTTAAATAGAAGACCTGTCTAGTTATAGAAACAGTTTAGACTGCAGACCTGTTTGGTTAGAAATATAGTTTAGACAGCAAACCTGTCTAGTTAGAGATACAGTTTGGACAGCAGACCTGTCTAGTTAGAGATACAGTTTAGATAGCAGACCTGTCTGGTTAAAGATACAATTTAGACAGCAAACCTGTCTAGGTAGGGATACAGTTTAAACAGAAGACCTGTTTAGTTAGAGATACAGTTTAGAAAGCAGACCTGTCTGATTAGAAATACAGTATAGACAGCAAACCTGTCTGGTTAGAGATACAGTTTAAACAGCAGACCTGTCTAGTTAAAATATAGTTTAGATAGCAGACCTGCCTAGTTAGATATACAGTTTAAACAGCAAACCTGTCTGGTTAGGATATAGTTTAGACAGCAAACCTGTCTAATTAGAGATACAGCTTAAACAACAAACCGTCTAGTTAAGGATACAGTTTAAACAGCAGACCTGTCTAGTTAGAGATATAGATTAAAGAATATGCTCCAAAAAACCCACGGGTTACCCACGTGCATCACTACAGTGGTTAGAGATACAGTTTAAATAGCAGACCTATACAGTTTAGATAGCAAACCTGTCTGGTTTGGAATACAGTTCAGACAGCAAACCTGTCTAGTTAGAGATACAGTTTAGACAGCAAACCAGTCTAGTTAGAGATACAGTTTAGACAGCAAACCTGTCTAGTTAGAGATACAGTTCAGACAGCAAACCTGTCTTCTTAGAGATACAGTTCAGACAGCAAACCTGTTTGGTTAGAAATACAGTTTTGACAGAAAACCTGTCCAGTTAGAGATACAGTTTTGACAGTAAACTTGTCTGGTTAGAGATACAGTTCAGACAGGAAACCCATCTTGTTAAAGATATAGTTTAAATAGCAGACCTGTCTGATTAAAGATACAGTTTAGACAACAAACCTGTCTAGATAGAGATACAGTTTAGACAGCAAACCTGTCTTGTTAGAGATACAGTTTAGACAGCAAACCTGTCTTGTTAGAGATACAGTTTAGACAGCAAACCTGTCTTGTTAGAGATACAGTTTAGACAGCAAACCTGTCTTGTTAGAGATACAGTTTAGACAGCAAACCTGTCTTGTTAGAGATACAGTTTAGACAGCAAACCTGTCTTATTAGCGATACAGTTTAGACAGCAGACCCGTCTGGTTAGAGATACAGTTTAGACAGCTAGCCTAATTCATTAGAAATGCAGTTTAGACAGCAAACCTGTATTGGTTTGAATATAGTTTTGACAGCATACAGTTAGCATACAGCTTTTTTAGTAATAGAGTTATAACTACAAATAATATTTATTACTAAGGTATTAAGAATTGATTTGTAATGGATAGTAGCTTTCAAACAAGCCTAATACTATTGAGATTGGCCTTAAAATAAATGAGATATGATTATAAACTGTTTGAATTTAGAGTAGCCATTTGCGGCAGAAGTAAAGTTGTTAGCAATCTGAACATACTTGTGTGAATAGATATAATTAGACTCTAAAAGGGCCTGTCATTACTAAGCAATCGGATGAGCCGATCTTTCAGTATCTTCTTATCTTTGAATTTAGATCTGCTTAAATAATATTTGATCTGATGATCAGATTGCTTAGTATTGGCAGAGCATCCCCTTGCAATCTATCCAAAATATGTTTTCAAAAAGTTTCAAAGCTGTAACTGCCTTATGTACGGAAATATAAACATATTAATATTACTAATGACTAAAACATTTTCAAGGTTAGAGTAGCCAATTACAGCAAAATTAGAGCAGTGCATGACCTGCAAAGAAGTGTATGGGCAGATATAATCGGCCTCTCAAAGATCTCCTGCCACTACTAAGCAATCGGATAAGCCGATCATTTGGTATCTTGCTATCTTGAGATATAGATCTGTTTGAATAATATTTGATCTGTTCATCGGATTGCTTAGTGTTGGCAGAGAACCCCCTTGCAATTTATGCAATATATGTCCTCAAAACATTTCAAAGCTGTAACTGCTTTATATTCGAGAATATAAACATATTAAAGTAACAGATGACTGAAACAATTTCAAATCTAGAATGGCTATTACTAAGCAATCAAATCAGCCGATTGTTCGCTATCGTTTTATCTTTGACTATAGATCAGCTCTGATATTGTCCAATCTAATGATCAGATTGCTTAGTGTTGGCAGAGTACTCCCCAGCAATCTATCAAATATATGTCCTCAAAACATTTCAAAAATGTAGCTGCAATATGTACAAGAATATAAACATATTAATATTACTGATGACTGAAATGTAGAGTAGCCTATTGCCATGGAATTAGAGCAGCACATAATCTGCAAATACATGGATAGATAGATACAATTGGACTCTAAAAGATCTTCCACCATTACTAAGTAATTGGATTGGCCGATCTTTCGCTATCTTATTATCTTCAAATATAGATCAGCTCTGATACTGTCCGATTTGATGATTAGATTGCTTAATGTTGGCAGGGTACACTTTATTATTTCATCTCCTCTATCTCTATAAATGTTTTCAGAACTTTAGGATTTATATTTGTGAATATATGGACAACTTTATTAAAAATATGAGTTTCATATAGTCGATTGCAGTAGTAACTTTGTTCACACTTTAATATTACTTGTTTTGCAGTCAAAACTGACAAATTGTCATATATCTCTGCAAATATGAATTCTAAAGTTCTGAAAACATTTATGAAGATAGAGGAGATGAAATAATAGGGTGTACCCTGCCAACATTAAACAATCTAATCATCAGATCGGACAGTATCAGAGCTGATCTATATTTGAAGATAATAAGATAGCGAAAGATTGGCCCATCCAATTACTTAGTAATGGTGAAAGATCTTTAGAGTCCAATCATATCTATCCATCCATGTATTTGCAGATCATGTGTTGCTCTAATTCCACTGCAATAGGCTACTCTACATTTCAGTTCTCAGCAATATTAATATGTTTATATTCTTGTACATATTGCAGCTACATCTTTGAAATGTTTTGAGGACATATATTTGATAGATTGCTGAGGAGTACTCTGCCAACACTAAGCAATCTGATCATTAGATCAGACAATATCAGAGCTGATCTATAGTCAAAGATAACAAGATAGCGAACAATCGGCTGATTTGATTGCTTAGTAATAGCCATTCTAGATTTGAAATTGTTTCAGTCATCTGTTACTTTAATATGTTTATATCCTCAAATATAAAGCAGTTACAGCTTTGAAACATTTTGAGGACATATATTGCATAAATTGCAAGGGGGTTCTCTGCCAACACTAAGCAATTCGATCAACAGATCGAATATTATTCAAACAGATCTATATTTCAAGATAGCAAGATACCAAATGATCGGCGCCTCTGATTGCTTAGTAGTGGCAGAAGATCTTTGAGAGGCCAATCATATTTGCCCATACACTTCTTTACAGGTCATGCACTGCTCTAATTTTGCTGTAATTGGCTACTCTAACCTTGAAAATGTTTCAGTCATTAGTAATATTAATATGTTTATATTTCTGTACATAAGGCAGTTACAACTTTGAAACTTTTTGAGAACATATATTGGATAGATTGCAAGGGGATGCTCTGCAATACTAAGCAATCTGATCATCAGATCAAATATTATTTAAGCAGATCTAAATTCAAAGATAAGAAGATACTGAAAGATTGGCTCATCTGATTGCTTAGTAATGACAGGTCATTTTAGAGTCTAATTATACAAGTATGTGCAGATTGCTAACAACACTACTTTTGTTGCAAGTGGCTACTCTAAATTCAAATAGTTTATAATTATATCTTATTCATTTTAAAGCCAATCTCCATGGTATTAGGCTTGTTTGAAAGCTACAATCCATTACAAATCAATTCTTAATACCTTAGTAATAAATATTATTTGTAGTTATAACTCTATCACTAAAAAAACTGTATGCTAACTATTTGCTGTCTAAACTGTATCCAAACCAAGAAAGGTTTACAGTTTAAACTGTATTCCTGACCAGACAGGTTTGCTGTCTAAACTGTATCTCTAACTAGACATGATTTACCATCTAAACTGTATTCTAACCAGACAGGTTGCTGTTTAACTGTATTTCTAACTAGACAGGTTTGCTATCTAAACTTATTTCTAATGAAACAGGCTGACTGTCTAAACTGTATCTCTAATCAGACAGGTCTGCTGTCTAAACTATATCTCTAACAAGACAGGTTTGCTGTCTAAACTGTATCTCTAACAAGACAGATTTGTTATCTAAACTGTATTTCTAATCAGACAGGTCTGCTGTCTAAACTGTATTTCTAACCAAACAGGTTTGCTGTCTAAACTGTATCTCTAACCAGACAGGTTTGCTGTCTAAACTGTATCTCTAACAAGACAGGTTTGCTGTCTAAACTATATCCCTAACTAAACAGTTTTGTTGTCTAAATTATCTCTCTAACCAAACAGGTTTGCTATCTAAACTGTATCCCTACTAGACAGGTTTGCTGTCTAAACTGTATTCCTAAATAGACAGGTTTGCTGTCTAAACTGTATTCCTAAATAGACAGGTTTGCTATCTATCTAAACTGTATCTCTAACCAGACAGGTTTGCTGTCAAACTGTATCTCTAACCAACAGGTTTGCTGTCTAAACTGTATCTCTAAGAAGACAGGTTGTTATCTAAACTGTATTTCTAATCAACAGGTCTGCTGTCTAAACTGTATTTCTAACCAAACAGGTTTGCTGTGTAAACTGTATCTCTAACCAGACAGGTTTGCTGTCTAAACTGTATCTCTAACAAGACAGGTTTGCTGTCTAAATTATATCCCTAACTAAACAGGTTTGCTGTCTAAACTATCTCTCTAACCAAACAGGTTTGCTGTCTAAACTGTATCCCTACTAGACAGGTTTGCTGTCTAAACTGTATCCCTAAATAGACAGGTTTGCTGTCAAAACTGTATTTCTAACCAGACAGGTTTACTGTCAAAACTGTATTTCTAATCAGACAGGTTTGCTGTCTAAACTGTATCCCTAACCAAACAGATTTGCTGTCTAAATTGTATTTCTAACTAGACAGGTTTGCTGTCTAAACTGTATCTACTGTATAATCAGACAGGTCTGCTATCTAAACTGTATTTCTAACTAGACAGGTCTGTTGTTTTAAACTGTATCTGTAACTAAACAGGTTTGCTATACAGGTCTGCTGTCTAAACTGCATCTCTAACTTGACAGGTTTGCTGTCTAAACTGTATCTTTTACTAGACAGGTCTGTTGTCTAAACTGTATCTTTAATTAGACAAGTTTGCTGTTTGAACTGTATCCCTAATTAGACAGATCTGCTGTGTAAACTGTATTCTTAACTAGACAGGTAACACAGGTTTTCTGTCCAAACTGTATTTCTAATGAGACATGTTTGCTTTCTAAATTGTATCCTTAGCCAGACACATTTGTTTTCTAAATTGTATCCCTAACCAGACACATTTGCTGTCTAAATTGTATTCCTTTAAATTTAGATCTGCTTAAATAGTATTCAATCTGATGATCAGATTGCTTAGCATTCCCTTGCAATCTATCCAATATATGTTCTCAAAAAGTTTCAAAGCTAAAGAGACACATTTGCTGTCTAAACTGTATTTAAATGAGACAGCAATTTTTGTCTTATTTGGACCCAGCATTGCTGTAAAAAAATACAGTTTTCTTACCAGAACACCTGAAAGCTGGATGTCATGGAGCTATCCTGTGAAGATGGAGAGGATATACACCCATTTTGGTGTGCACGTGTGGTCAAGATCTTCCACCTATTCGTTCACCATTATCAATCAGCTCCTGAGAAGAAGTATACACCCATGGAATCACAGCACATGGACATGCTGTGGATGCACTGATTTGGGCTCGCTACCAACATGTGTGAAGGATGGACCAAGAAATGCCTCCATGATATATCATTCATACCCTGTAATGAGCCTGGGCCATTCAGATTCCTTGACCTGGCATAGGTCGTTCGGGGGTTCATCTCATTTCAAATTTCCACCGGAGTCACATGATTTTCAGACTCCCTCAATCAATCACATGTCCTGCAAGTGATGAAGATGAAGACTGGGATATTTTCTACGTAAACATGTAAGTAAACACATCATTATTGAACACTCACTAGAAGTACTGTAGTTTTGCCGATCATGTCATGTTTATGTGATTCTGAGGAGGTGGTATTGATCACCTTGAAACTTGCCATCTAATTCAAGGTTGAAAGGGGACAACCATGATTCAGTTGACACAGAGCAAGACGAGGTGACACTTGCTGGTAGGCATGAAGACAACAGTTCCTATTCACAGAAGGGAAGAACAAAGACGCCAATGAAAACTCAGAGATAGATGAAGAGCATACAACCGAGAGGATACCCAGCAACAAGAGAGACGAAGAAGATGAGGACTTGGATGGAATTAAAGTTGAAGATGAGAGCAAGAATGAGGCTGAAGATGAGAACGAGAATGAACTTGAAGCCAAAGATTATGATAACAACAAAGAGGTCATGGAAGACAATAAAATCCTCAATGAAGAAGGATATGCAGAGTTGTGAGAGCAGATGCTTAGATTGCACAGCTACCCTTTTGAAACTTAGACGCATACACACGATGGCACTTAGACAGTATGTTCAATGATAATTAATATTATTATATTCAAATTCATTATGATCAAACCCAATCATATTGGGTAGACCAGACATCTATACAATAGATGGTTATAGTATGATTGAATCCAATCATATTGGATAAACAAGATTCTACTCGATCAGATTAGATCATGCTGATAATTGGATCCAGGTTTCGGCAGAGTCAATCATCCCCAATTCTCCTTTTGGAATATTGTAATGATGTCACATAATAGAAAATACCTGTTATACTGTATTAATATGACATTACAGTCCATTACAATGCTTTACAAGACATTTTAATGTCTCTTAATGGCTATTAATTGATATGAAATCCAAGCTCTCATTCCATTCTGTTTTCATACTTTACAAGACATTAACACACTTTTCTGCTTTACTAGATTCCATTGCTGCACAAACAGTAGCATGCTCATCAATTCAGCAATAGTATTGATATTGAAGTTCAGATTGAGTGTGCAAATTACTGAGATGCACACATTGCCTGAAAGTGAAGGTTGCAGCATGCATGTGAGTTTGGAATTGGGGAATGGGATGCGGTCACTTCACCAAATGTTGGTACAACCTTAGGCTAAGTTGGTTAAAATTTCACTTACTTCTTTCCCTTGGAAACACGTAAACTGGTCTCAACGAGACAGAGACAGCGCCCTCTGATGGGCTAAGTAGTGTGCCAAAAACTAGCTTGGGGCTGTCTATAAAAGGTAGGACAGGCGTGAGGCCACAATCCAGCAAACGAGGGTGATGGGGGAAGAGAGGAGAGAAATTCCTACCACCTATGGTCTGCGAAGTGTTGGGGTTCCAATTGTTCTCAGCCTGGAACATATTGTGAGTGTTAGCAAACAAGAGAGCTTTAGCAACGAACTGTGATGTCAAGGATGGCCCATCATTGGAGACTTGTTCCATCAGGAATAGGATTGGGGAGTCTACAGATCAGCATCAATGTAAAATATTGGATTTCCTTCAGCACAGAAAACTCACGTACTGGAAGGCAATATTGTTATGCAGTTGTTCAAATAGTCTGACTAGCTAGCTAATGGCAGATACGTACATAAGCTCTAGCAATTGAAAAGTGAACAACGTGAATTGTACCTAATCCATTGTGATTGATGTGATCCCTGGCATCAATCACATGGATTTAAGAGTGAATAAGCGATGGTGTTGCACAGGCACAAGTCACCATCCTGAGTTGATGGTGAGCCAGAATAGTGGGTTTGAGTCGTATCTCCTTCATTTCTGGGCTGATTTGGATGTTCTTGGGCTCATTAGAAAGTCACAGTGTCCGAATATGGTGCGGGTTTCTGTGGGTTTCTGCGGGTTTTTGTGTGGGTTTTTTGCAGGTACGGGTAGGGGTATGATTTTGTAGATTCTTCAGAAACCCATACCCTTGGCTAAGGGTACAGGTTTTTGCGGGTAGGGGTAGGGGTACTGTATAATTCTTGCAAACCCTCAAGAAACCCAGACCCCTGGCTAAGGGTATGGGTTTTTGTGGGTAGGGGTAAGGGTATGCTTCAAAAAACCCACGGGTTACCCGCGCCCATCACTAGCTACTAACTGTGCACACAATTCTAAACCCAGGCTGGCCTGCACTTCTTGCGTCCCTATCCTTCCTCCTTATCATGAAACCCTCCAACTCCATTTTTGGTGATGTCCTAGATGCATCTCAGATGCTCGCTCGCGCCGCGAGTCTCGCACTTCTCACTTGAGGACTGCAAATACAATCGGACGGGTTCATGAACATGAATGGGTTTTGGGTCAGGAGTGCAACAAGGATTCCAACATATATGGCTCATTATTGCGATGCTGCCAGTACAAGGGCAAGGGCAATAATGCACAGCCCATCTGATCTCCTTCCAACGCCTATTCTCACCAACAGCCCCGCATGCCTTCCTCCGCTCACTGGCGTACACCCATCCCCACCTCCACCCTCACCCCTCCCAACCGCCATTTGTACTAGTCGTGCCCACATGAACCAATTTGGGTACAGTGACTTCACTTGCATCTCACACAACATTTGCAAGTCATGTGAACATGGCTGAGGACGAGAAAAGGAGCGATGTGGAGTGAAACGGGAATGTGGCAGGAAATGGGAATGCAGCAGGGAATGGGAAAATGTAGTATGCGGCAATGTCCTGTATCTTGTACTGTTTGATAAATTATGGAATTGGAACTCATAGTTCAGATCAATTGACAGCAATTAAGAGGAATAAAAATGTCTAGCAAAGCATTGCAATGGACAGTAATTTCCTTATTATCCACTATATTTGGTGATTTCCATTACACGACATTGTCAGCCACTTGATGTGTGGGAATGGCTCACAATTTCTCACAAATCATCGACCTTTCACTAGGGTTCAAGCCTGAGTGCTTGTCGAAAATGTCTACATTCCTGGCAGTGCTGCTGGAAATGCCACTGACAGCCTCCCAGTCAACCCCACCGATGCTTCCTTTTCTGGCTAGTACTGTATCATTGTAACAAGCAGTGCCAATTCCACACCAAGAAGTTGCCCATCTGGTACACCAACTGTAGCAAGTGATACATCTGCTCAACTGCACCAGTCTAACCCACATTAGCAAAAGATCCATTTGCTTAAAAGTGGCTTAAAAGACCTTAAAACGGCTTTTGAGTGTTCCAAGAACTCTCAAGCTGTATAAGCCCATATTTTTTTGCTTTTTGTTTTAAGCATAACTCAGTCAATTCTTGTCCAATTTGCATGCTTGAGGGCTCATTCGAATCCCATGAAAAAGGGCTAC
The DNA here is from genome assembly GCA_022496225.1 of Russula aff. rugulosa BPL654. Classification (NCBI taxonomy): domain Eukaryota; kingdom Fungi; phylum Basidiomycota; class Agaricomycetes; order Russulales; family Russulaceae; genus Russula; species Russula aff. rugulosa BPL654. The sequence continues at coordinate 23,383 of WTXE01000221.1, read as the reverse complement.
ATCATGAATGTATAGAACCTGCAATAATCCTGCATTTCACCATTTCAAGCTAAATTAAGAGGAAAAAAGCAAGTTGGATCTTTTGCTGATGCACATACTTCTATGTCTCAGTCATGAGAACAGCCCTTCCATCTGGGCCCGTGCAGCATGCGCAATGCACCTTGATTGTGTAACAATCATGAGCAACTTGGGGGCTCTTGGAGCAACTTGGCAGGTGTATCAGCTGTATCTGTAATGCTCTGTGTATACCCATTATACAGTAAGATGAAGTTATGAATAACTGTCACGCACAGAGGATGCATGGCGTAGAGGTGCTTGACTCTCAGAGGCAACAATACGACTTGGGAGTTAAGAGTCTACTCCTACTCTGAGAGTCGCACAATTACGTTAGTGCAAAGCTATCTCAATACGGAGATAGATCGTCTAGCTGACTCTAACTCAACTTAGAGCGCAAAGGGATTCAGGGAATGCTGAGACAGGAGCATAAGCTCTAAGGGGTTTATGGTCCTAGTATTACAAGGAGACCAAGTCTGGGGCAAGACTGGTTGTAACAGAGCTACTTATATACATGGTAGACTAGGGCTATTACTAAGGGATCAATAAACAATTAGTAAGCAAAGGTGGGCTTTGTCAGCGGGCATTAGCAAGCGAAAATGCTGATGCAGCGAGCTTGGTCACGGTAATGACCGAGTATGCTTGGTAATGCATATATAGCTGTGCATTATCAATGCAATGATGTGGCTGAAGAGATGAGTAAGATTGGAGGCAAGCTGACTCATGCATGCCTATAATACTGCTAAGTAACTTGACCTGGAGAGCCAGGTATGTGTGTGGGAATAACATCCAGAATAAGCAGGTGTGGCTTAGCTTGAAGCGCATACTGTCCTAACAGGGATAGGAGGTGGCGCGGGCCACAGAGTCCAGTATAGGTGGGCTGGTAGTACACATATAGTATGGAATAGGAAAGAACTAAGGTACAGTGATAAAGTAACAAGCGCGGAACATGATAAGATGCAGACAGAGCGATAAGAAGTGAGCAAGGACATAACAACAACATACTGTATACAATATAAGTGCTGTCTGAAACTAAAATGCTAATGTATGATGATTGAGGTCCTTTGAGGACAGGAATGTCAAATGTGACAACAGATGCTTCTGGCATGCCGATTCATTCTGAACCTCTGGACTGAGTGTGAATGTGAAACTCATGAGCAGACTTATGTGTTTGAGTGACTTGTGAGAACAAACCCATACAATTCTGGATATAGAATTTTCAATTTCAAATACCTATGGGTTTGGATCCAAGTCATCCATGAGTGCACTCATGCCTGTCCCTACCTTCTTTAGTGGGACATTCTTGAGTCATCAAGGAGGTGGCAGCCCACTGCTCAGCTTTCAAACCTCAGGGGAGCTTTAAGCATTTTCCAGGTTGAGTTCATAGACTCCCTTACTATTCCATTCCTTGTGCATCATTCCACGCTGCATTCCTTGCACGCAGACCCAGCAGTGACAAGGGGATTAAGAACAACTCGACAAGATTGAAAGCTGGGGAGAGAGCAGGTAGATGGGAGAAAGAGGGGTCAAGGGCTGCACACAAAATGAAGACTCACTTAATCAGCTTAAAAGGGATGTGTTGTGGATTGGACACAAGAAAGTTTATGACATGAGAAGGTTTGTTGATTGAACAGTTCATTGATTGCAAGAAATTTGTTGACAATATGGAGTACTTGTTTACTCCTGCAGTTGACAGATGTTGAGCTGCAAAAGAACCACAGCAACTTGCAGCGGCAACTTGTCTCAATGGGTGGTGGCAGTGGAGTAGACAGATGTTGCATCATGTCAGAGATGTTAAAAAAAAGAAAATCCATGATTCTAATGATGAACCAAGGGGGTGTCAGAATTGCAAAAAAATACTAGAGGTTGTTTTTTTTAAAAACAGCTCAGAGCAGTGAACTAACTAGGTATGTAGTCAGGGGTACTACCATATATGGTAGTGTGTCTTCCAAACATGGTTTGACATGATTACATAACCTGTAATGTCCATGCCCTTCCTACACTTCCTACGCATTAGGCCAAACACAAACCATACAGGTTCAGGAATATGCACATTGCTGCTCACTGCGCAGCTCACTTCTGCACAGGCCACACTTGCCAATGAGAAGCGCCAGTCCTGCACGATGTCCTGGATGAGGCAACGGAGCAACTCGCTAGGGAAACATATGGACGTTGGTGCGAGATCACTCTGTGGCTCACTATTGTTGGACAGGAGGACCAATTACTGAGGCACTTCGTCGATGGGTACGTTGTGCACAGGAGACTTGCTCAAATGAGGACCTATCTATCATGCAGCAGCTCAACAGTGTCATTCAAGATGCATATGAATACTCAGACTTGAATTTATTGATGGTGTGGCTTCTCAAGGGATATAGTGTTGGTCCCCAGGATCGGAAGCATGGCAAGGATGTTGTTACGAGATGTGGCTAGGACACTTGTGGATGACTGCAGATCGAGATGAAGAGACAGATGCAACTGGAGCAGGCGTTGGGCCACTCTGACTTGTTGATGATGGCTGTGAGGCCTCAGCCCTTTTTTCTCCTCAAACTGCCTGGACACTTGTGTGATGTCCATCCCCCCCAACTGTCATTATCGAATGAAACATGAACAAGAGCCCCCACTGCTTTCGCAACTGTAGCACAGTAACTGGCATAGAACACCACAGCGAACAAACTCTTAAATCGTTGTCATTTTGTCACCATCATTATGCCCTTACATCGTGTCCTGAACACATTTTGTTACCATTCCAATAGAGATGCGTTAATGTCAGATGCAACTACATCCAGCATCGACACTTCCTTTTTCTCTGTGCCTTTAGCTCCCTCCCATTCCATCAACGGTTCCACACTGCTGAGAAAGTGCCAGCACCAAGAAGGACAATCGTTAAAACAGGCTTTCAAGCGGATTGCAGCAATGAGGTCATCTACTACAACATTAATGTCAGTCGTTAGCCCCACTCACACCTCGATACCCGATACCTCTCTCTCAAGGCGACCTAATTTATCCCTTAATCCCATCAACAATTCCTCCACTAATATGCCTGAGTCATCCCCCTCCATCTCTCATTGTTCCAACAGAAATAGCATATGACATCAGCCACAATATCAAGCAGTCACTCGAAGAATGCATAGACTCTCTAAGCAGTAGGGATCAAAGTCTGTGACTTTGTATACGAGCCGATGCCCAATTCCAACAAAGCCCCTGAAGTTTTTGACCCAGTGCCCTGTCTGATCGCCACCGACTGGCACATGCGCAATCCAGACAAGAATTATGGTTTACTGAGTCCCAAGGCTCTCTTTCATCTCATCAAGATGGGCTGGCTCACCCTCGAAGATGTGAAATGTTACTTCAACCCATATAACTATGTCACACTCACTCATTATAACAACAAACCCAACGATCAGCAATACCCATTTGTCGTTGTATTCAAGAGCAAGACAATATCCACACCTTCGCAGCATGTACAGTTACATCGTCAGGCTGGTCTTACCACTTATCCAGACAATTTTCCAGATACATAATTTTCCAAATATAACCTTACAGGATACTCGAATGATAATAACGAGGAAGATAGGTGTTATTTGTGCCTGAGTAATTGTATGATAGTGGCCTGTAGCAGAAGGAGAGAGGGATGAGGCACCTTGAATGAGCACCATTGTAAGTGCGATAACTAGGGAATATCACGGGTTGACCAACCCGTGTGGGTCACGGGTGCGGGTTGTCGCAGGCGCGGGTGCGGTTTGTCTTTTCCATCAATGATTATTATGTCTGTCCGATCTGTCCACTGCCGCTGCCCATGGAGCCTCAAGTTGCTGCTGCAAGTTACTGCAGTTCTTTTGCAGCTCATTGTTTGTTAAGATTTCTCAGATCTCAGCCCTCAATCAACGAAATTTTCTTATAATCAACAAAGTTTCTCGCATCATATCAACGAACTTTGTCGTGTCTTATCCACGATCATTGCGTTGACACCTCTTTTTAAGCTGGGCACTTTCCAGAGCCCTGGCCTCTGACTCTCCTACCTCCCCTCAATTCAATTCAGTGTGAGCAGGAATCTGCTCTTTTCCCCCAAATGAAAGTTTGCAGACTTCGTCAATCTGGCCATTCTTCACTACGATGGTGCTCCAAACACACGCCCCAAGGTCAACTTCATCAACGTTCACGATGTTGTGAGCATCGATACCAGCAAATCTGATCTCATTAGTGAGTCATTACCATTCGATTCTTTACCGACCACTCCACCCACCCACTGTGCTTGCTGTTGGCGCCCCCAGCAGTGCCCAGGCTCCTGCTAGCTGCGCAGACCTTTCTGAAAGTCACCACCAGGCACAGGCCACACATCCTAGCTGGCACCACACATCCCTTCCTCAGACATCACCTACACTATGCGGCTTTCAGTGTCAGTGCAAAGTCGAATATCGCTGGTAACATAAGGAATTGAGAATTATCACTTTCTTGGTGTGTCTTTTTTTTTTTTTTTTTCACTGATGATACACCCATCACTTACTGTCCCCCCTTGCTTGACTTTCTTGATGGACACCATGCCTGTATGCCAGAATCACACCAACATCAACATCGACACCAGCGTGTTTAACCGACGACTGGTACCCTCATCACATCCACCACCATGACCGCGCGTACACATCATACTGTATGTTTCAAGTGGCATGTGACTGTGGTGACCACAGGCCGCGCATTGCCTCAAGTTTGTCTTCTCTTTTTCCTCCTTTTCTTGTGGCCTCTAAAAGGTCTACTCTCAGCCTCATGAATTTAAGCCAGCATTTGACCAGTGTAATCGCCAGTTTAGAGTCAATAAACAATCGCCCACCCCAAGAATAGAAGCGTGACGAGTGACGACACTAAGCACCCAAGTTGACTGCCACTAACCGCAAGGTTGCTGTGTATATACCTCTACTGTGTCTTGGCCGCAATTTCTGACCCCTTTCGTTTATAGCATCGTCAACAACATGTCCAAGCTCATTGACTTGCCTATCACACTCCGTCCCTTCCTATCCAAGCTCCTTCCAGGCCTTATCAAGGTTGAGACTACCATCAGTAATCCTGAGGCATGCAGTATTGTTGGACATGCCATCGCCACTCTCTGTTAGATTGGTGAGGTCCTACTAGTGACACCTTGGATCTTCCTCCTCTCAAATTAGCCAAGGCTAGTCAGCTTGCATAGTCGCTCGCATCGCTATACCAAAAGCCAGCGCCAGCCCAGTCCTGTCTGTTGAGAACGAGTTTGCCATTTACACTTCACACCTTGCTGCCAACCTTGTCAATGCCAAGAATTTTGAGGTTTATCTGGGCGGACCTAGTTCCTGGATGCGCAGACTTGGACTTCAACAGTCCAATTCTTCTTGGCCGCATTGCCGTGTTGGTTTCTTGGACAGTTTGTCGTAGCCACATAATAGTCGTTTGTTGTAGACTCATAGCATGTTGTATACACAATAAAGTCTTGTTAACACAACGCTGATTAAGTTACACAAACATCAAGTAACTTTTTGTTTGCATTAACCTGCAGGACCTGCGATAGTCTTATACCCGTGGGAAAACCCTCACCTGTGAGCACAGAAAACCCACACCCGTGGGCACAGGTGCGGGTATTGGTGGGTGCAGGTGTGGATTGTCAAAAAAAACCCCAGGGTGGCCCGTGCTTTTCCCTAGTGATAACGATTGAGGAGAGTGGCCATCTTATAGATAAGTGGCACTTACAGTGGTTATCAACAAAATGTGGAATTGCATAAAAAAATAATTTTGTGTACCTTATTACAAATCAAGACCCCAGAACCTCATTTCAGACAGTCAAGTCAGATTATGAATGTGTAATCCGTCATATGGTCTGAATAGCACAGGTTAAGACATCAGAATGTAAAGCACAATCTAGTTTGGTCAAACCCAAGCTTGGATAGTTCAATGGGTAAAGCACCTGGCATATATCTGAAGGCAGTAAGGGAACCTCAATTCAAATTCTGGCATAGTCACTTCTTTATTTCAATAGTCATAAGTGAATGGAGTTTGCTGGATTCACTAGCACACAATGCAGGGTTCTGGGGTCTTGATTTGTAATAAGGTACACGAAATTATCTTTTATGCGATTCTGCATTTTGTTGATAAGCGCTGTAAGGCAACAACTGAATAGGATCCTGTGTTACTATAAATTGTATTTGTTTGACCTTCTGAGAAGTGACTCAAAGATTTCGCTTGGTTGGGACTTGGACTAATTGCTCTTAAAAGCCGCAGTCCAACAGGCCTAACAGTAATGCTAGGCTGTAACTTGGCCCGTTCATGCATTCACGGCCTCATGGTAGGCCATGCATACTGCAAAGTACTCTTTCTATATGAATATGGCAGATTTGACACCATAACAAAAGGTTTCATGTTCATTTATTCATTTTGGTAAGAGGTCAGCTTTTTTTGAACTCAAAACTTACAATGAACTGTTATGGATTGCTAGCCTGACACCCCCTTGTTGTGAACCCACAGCGGGTGAGGATTGGTCACAGGTGGGAATTTTACAACCCACACCTGTGACATTCCCTACATTAACAATAGTGCATTATGCTTGAAAATTACCTTAAAAGGCTTGAAAGTGCTTGAAACATAATTTTAAGCATTTTCAAGCATTTTCAAGGGAAATAAAGGGCTCCAAGATGTTCAAGACTAGATTTTTACTAGGTAACCAAAGTCTAGTCATGAACATCTTGAAGCCCTTTATTTTCCTTGAAAATGATTAAAAATGCTTAAAATCATATTTCAAGCACTTTCAAGCCTTTCAAGATGATTTTTAAGCATAATGCACTATTGCTAATGTAGATGGCATGCAAACAGTGCCAGCATGAGCCTAAGAGTGTGAGAATGGAACATTGCTCAATGCAAAGTCAAATGATAATTAATAAAGACAGTCAGAGTGAACGATTCTGCAATGATTCTGGGTTCGATTTTGGAGACGATTCTGCTTTGATAATCGCTCCACAATTGGCCATCACTCTAACTATTCTCAATTCTACTGCAATTATTTTCAAAATTATGCATAATTATGCACTATGTACTACATCTCTGGAGATATTTTAGTTGTATGGTTGAAAGACTCAAAAATATATCATACTATCTTTAATGCTATCTACGAAAACATGGACTCAGAGACACATGGCCAAATACTCCTTGAGCTTTCTGGCAAGATGCTTTGCTGCCCTCAGCCCACCTTGGAATTCACAAAGGGCACCACTCAAATCGGCCTCCTGCACTTTGACCTATTCGATCACCGCCTCTTAAACAACAAATGCATGTAGACAGACAACAGTGAAGAGCCCTGTTAGCAGTTGTTTGACCTTATTAAGGTTGAACTTGTTCACTTTGAGTTGTGACTTTGCATTGGGGAGGAAGTTAGACCTTGTAAGGGCATTTGAGCCAGGTGATGGGGTGCAAGACAGAGCAGTAAACCATTCAAGGCTGATTTCAAGCTGAGTGCATTGTCAGACATAATGCATGTATAAGGGGGGAAAATCTGAAGGTACACATATAGTAGTTCACAATGTGATGTTCCCGCATTCCGGAAAGGAATATCCTCAGGCAGCAAGCCTTAGTTAAAGCAACATGGCAAACTTTAATATAGATTCAATAACTGTGGAAAGTGCATTGACTCAACAAATGAGTACATCAAGTGTCCTCATCCTCAGCAATATTCTCACTAACATGCTGTCAGTATTGGTCTGCTCAAGGCACTGTGGCTTGGCATTGATGGCAGCGAGCTGTAATTCCAGAAAACACACCTTTCATTGCTTCAGAAAGGACTCATTTACAGCCTAAGCTGTAGCAATCTTCATTTTAACTTTGGCATTGAAAAGCTGATTCGTCAATGCATATGATATGCTGCAGACACAATGACAGAGACTTTATGAAGAGAAGGGCTACAAGAGAAGCCAAGCAGGGATTAGCAACCTATGTGGAGTGGTGAAAAAGGAGACTCAGTCACTTGGACCTGAGTAAGGCTGAGGCTAAGTCAGATGTGGGATCTGTGACATTCATGAGATCATGCATACCACTGTATAGCCAACCATTCACAATTGATGACATGTATACCATTAGTATGGGTCAAAAAACTACAACCTTTTTATAGCAAAGCTTAATAAGGCAAGTCCAAATAAAACAGGTATAGCTGTCTCAATTAGATACAGTTTTAGACAGCAAACATGTCAAGCCAGTAATACAATTTAAATAGCAAACCTGCTTAGCTAAGGATATAGTTTTAGAGAGCAAACATGTCAAGCCAGTAATACAATTTAGACAGTAAACCTGTTTAGCTAAGGATACAGTTTAGAAAACAAATATATCTGGTAAGGAATACAATTTGAACAACAAACCTGTTTGATAAGGGATACAATTTAGACAACAAATCTGTCTAGTCAGAAATATAATTTAGAAAGCAAATCTGTTTCGTTAAGGATACAGTTTAGATAGCAAATCTATTTAATTAGGGATACTATTTAGATAGCAAACCTGTCCAATTGGAGATACAGTTTAGATAGCAAACCTGAATAATTAGGGATATAATTTAAATAGTTGACCTGTCTGATTAGGGATACATCTTAGACTGCAAACCTGTCTGGCTAATGATACAGTTTAAATAAAAGACCTATCTAGTTATAGATACAGTTTAGACAGCAAACCTGTCTAGTTAGAGATACAGTTTAGACAACAGACCTGTCTGGTTAGAGATACAATTTAGACAGCAAACCTGTCTGGTTAGAGATACAGTTTAGATAGGAAAGCTGTCTGGTTAAAAATATAGTTTAGACAACAAACCTGTCTTATTAGAGATACAGTTTAAACAGCAAAGCTGTCTGATTAGAGATACAGTTTAGACAGGAAATCTGTCTAGTTAGAAATATAGTTTAGACAACAAACCTGTTTGGTTAGAGATACAGTTTAGACAGCACACCTGTCTAATTAGAAATACAGTTTAGACAGCAGACCTGTCTAATTAAAAATACAGTTTAGATAGCAGACCTGTCTAATTAGAAATACAGTTTAGACAGCAAACCTGTCTGGTTAGGGATACAGTTTAGACAGCAAACTTGTCTAGTTAGAGATACAGTTTAAAATAGCAGACCTGTCTAGTTTGAAATACAGTTTAGACAGCAAACCTGTCTGGTTATGGATACAGTTTAGACAACAAGCCTGTTTGGTTAGAGATACAGTTTAGACAGCAAACCTGTGTAGTTAGAGATACAGTTTAGACAGTAGACCTGTCTAATTATGGATACAATTTAGACAGCAAACCTGTCTAATTAGAGATACAATTCAGACAACAAACCTATCCTGTTAGAAATACAGTTTAGATAGCAAACCTGTCTAGTTAGAGATACAGTTTAAACAGCAGACCTGTCCAATTATGGATACAGTTTAGACAGCAAACCTGTCTTGTTAGAGAAATAGTTTAGACATCAAACCTGTCTAGTTAGGAATACAGTTTAGACAGCAAACCTGTCTAGTTAGGGATACAGTTTACACAGCAAACCTGTCTAGTTAGGGATACAGTTTAAACAGCAAACCTGTCTAGTTAGAGATATAGTTTAGACAGGAAACCTGTCTTGTTAGAGATACAGTTTAGACAGGAAACCTGTCTAGTTAGGGATACAGTTTAGACAGCAAACTTGTCTAGTTAGAGATACAATTTAGACAGCAAACCAGTCTTGTTAGAGATACAGTTTAAATAGCAGACCTGTCTGTTTAAAAATACAATTTAGACATCAAACCTGTCTAGTTAGAGATATAGTTTAGACTGCAAACCTGTCTTGTTAAAGATACAATTTAGACAGCAAACCTGTCTTGTTAGAGAAACAGTTTAGACAACAAACCTGTCTAGTTAGAGATACAATTTAGACAGTCAGCCTGTTTCATTAGAAATACAGTTTAAACAGCAAACCTGTCTAGTGAGAGATACAGTTTAGACAGCAAACCTATCTTGGTTTGGATATAGTTTTGACAGCAAACAGTTAGCATACAGTTTTTTTAGTAATAGAGTTATAACTACAAATAATATTTATTACTAAGGTATTAAGAATTGATTTGTAATGGATTGTAGCTTTCAAACAAGCCTAATACCATTGATATTGGCATTAAAATGAATGAGATATGATTATAAACTATTTGAATTTAGAGTAGCCATTTGCAACAGAAGTAAAGTTGTTAGCAATCTGAACATACTTGTGTAAATAGATATAATTAGACTCTAAAAGAGTCTGTCATTACCAAAAAATTGGATGAGCCGATTTTTCAGTATGTTCTTATTTTTGAATTTAGATCTGCTTGAATAATATTTGATCTGATAGTTAGATTGCTTTGTATTGTTAGAGCATTCCCTTGCAATCTATCCAATATATGTTCTCAAAATGTTTCAAAGCTGTAACTACCTTATGTACAGAAATATAAACATATTAATATTACTAATGACTGAAACATTTTCAAGTTTAGAGTAGCCAATTACAGTGAAATTAGAGCAGCATGTGACCTGCAAAGAAGCATATGGACAGATATGATCAGCCTCTCAAAGATCTCCTACCACTACTAAGTAATCAGATGAGCCGATCAATTGGTATCTTGCTATCTTGAGATATAGATCTGCTTGAATAATATTCGATCTATTGATTGGATTGCTTAGTGTTGGCAGAGAACCCCCTTTCAATTTATGCAATATATGTTCTCAAAACATTTCAAAGCTGTAACTGCTTTATATTCAAGAATATAAACATATTAAAGTAACAGATGACTGAAACAATTCCAAATCTAGAATAGCCAATTGCAGCAGAATTAGAAAAGTATGCAATCTGCAAATATATGTGTGGATAGATACACTCGGACTCTAAAAGATCTTCTGCCATTACTAAGCAATCGAATTAGCCGATTGTTTGCTATCTTGTTATCTTTGACTATAGATCAGCTCTGATATTGTCCAATCTAATGATCAGATTGCTTAGTGTTGGCAGAGTATGTGGCGATATGTCAGAGCGGGAAGACCCGGGAATAAATGCCAGATGGGTGTCCGATGTAGAGAGAGAAGGATCAGGATGATAAGATATGGGATCTACTATACGACAATATATACTACCATGTATGTAATCATACTGTCAGCGCAGTATAGGACCGGCTGTCTCACGTGGGCGCAGAGCCCCTGATCCATAGCCCCTTAATACTCCCCTTCAGATGGTCGCTAGGCCCATTTCGGCAGTATGTTTCTTGTGTTTGGGCCTTGGTAACAATTTAGTCAGGACGTCTGCGGTTTGATCGGCATCTCTGACATCTTCAGGGGTAATAATATTGAGTTTCACTAATTGTTTTACTGAGTGTCACTTGAGATCAATATGTCGTGAACTGGTAGTCATGTATGGGTTTGTTGTTTGTGAAATCGCGTCTAGACTATCGCTCGGATTGTGAGGGCATCGGTTATCAGGAATCCCAGTTCGTTAATAAATTTCGGAACCAACGCGCTTCCGTTCCTGCATGCGATAAGGCTACATATTTGGCCTCGGTTGACAACAGGGCGGTTATAGTCTGGCGCTTAGATTTCCATAGCACGGCACCTCCTCAGGATAGAAATACAATATCTGTGGTTGATTTCTTTTGTCTGCATTGGTGTGCGCTGCATCTGCATATGCGATCAGTTGTTTAGAACAACCCTATTTGTGATATGTTATCCTGTAATTCTTGTTCCTATAGATATCATAGTATTCTTTTTATCATGCCATAATGCTGTATACTCGGATTGGTGGTATGTGACGCTAAGCGATTTACGACAAAGGAAATGTCTGGTTGCGTAGCATTGGCGATGTATTGTAATTCGCCTAGCACTGTGCAAATGGATTAGATCGGTTATCCTTATTTTAATCTGGGTTCGGCAAGATGGGAATGGCATGATCTAATGGTGTCGCTACTGGATTCGCGTACTCCATTCCTTCTTTGCGTAGAAGGTGTTCTATGTATTTCTTTTGTGATATAGATATGGTGTTATATCCGCGTGTGATCTCAATGCCGATTATCTTTAATGGTTCTCCTAGATCTGTGACTTGCCACCTCTGTGCTAATTGCGTCTTAGTGAGGCGCATACCCTCTTCATCAGATGTAAAAATGAGTATGTCATCGACCCATACAGTTAAGATCTGGAATCGTTTCCCTTGCCATCTGATATATGCATATGAATCTGATAGCAGGCGTGTGAAACCCATTTCTTGTACGCCTTCGTCAAATTGCATATTCCATTCGCGTCGGATTGTTTAAGTCCGTATAGTGTTTTGATTAGATGACAGACCTTATCTGTTCCATCTGTATAACCTTCGGGTTGTTTCATGTATACGTTTTCTTTTAATATACCATTTAGGTACGCTCCCTTGATGTCCAGTTGTTGTATTTTGAGATCCATCTGAGGGACCATGGCGAGTATCGTTCGCACTGTTTCGATCTGTACAACAGGTGAATAGGTTTCATTAAAGTCAAACCTGGGGCATTGGGAGCACCCTTTGATTACAAGTCATGCCTTATATTTTTTGATCTGACCGATGTTGTTTGTCTTCTTCACGAATAACCATTTGTTGGCTATGGGGATGGCATCAAGCGGCTTCTTGACAAGTTCCCAGATACCCATGTCCTGAAGCTGTTTCAGCTCTGCATTAATGGCCTTCTCCCATTCTGGCCAATCGGGTGATTACTTTGCTTCCACGAGACTAATTGGTCTGTCGCTTATCGCAGCATTGTATGATTCGTTGTTTATCATCAGCTGGGTCACGATCATTGAATCCTCGTCTTCATCGTCATCCAAGAATGGGTTATCAAGTCACTTATAATCCATTTTTACTCCCTTGTACTTTTCAATAGTACCTTACTCTCTTCGTTCGCAGGCCTTTTATTTGGTCGCGATGGTCCAATCTGTGGCACGTTGGGTGTGGGCGTTTGCCCTTCTGTGTTATTTTCATGCTCATGATCGGAGATGTGAGGATCTCCTTCACAGTTGGTAGATCTTTCTAATTTTGTACGAACTTGTAGTTCCTAGATGTTAAGATCTTTCTAGTATCTTTGTTGTAATATTTAACTGCGTGCGATCCATCATCAAAACCGACTAATAGTCTTTCGTTTGATTTAGGTAACATTTTTCTGTGCTCCGGAGCCTTCAGCTAGGATTCAAACGGAAGATCCGAACTCACATAGATGTTCAACGTTCAGTTTATTTTCGAGCATTCTCTCATAAGGTGTGGCCCCTTCTATGGATCAACTGTAAGATCTATTCCATAGGTATGCGACAAGTGCTGTAGCGGGCTCCCATAGGAACTCTGGGAGTCGTTGTGCTCTTAGCATCATGCATGCTAATTCAACTAATGTGCGATTCATGCGTTCCACAACACTATTTGTGATGGAGAATACGGGGCAGTCATGTTAATGTCTACGCCCTTTTGTGCACACTATGTTTTGAGTGTGTCATTTATAAATTCAGTGCCTCAATCCACTTTGATAGCCTTAGGCGTGTGCTCATGTGTGCTCAAATGAGTCAGGTAATCGCAAACGCTTTGGGTTGCTGTAGTCTTAGTCTTCAGGAACTGGACAGTTACGTATCGTGAATAATCATCAACAAATAGAATGTAATATTGATTTCCTTCAATCAAGTTGACGCTGTATTTCCCCCATAGATCTATGTGTGTAAGATCTCCGACCTCGGCAATCGTCGGTAGCATGACCTTTCTTTTTGCAATTCTTGCAGAAGGGAGCTGTGTCTCCGGTATTGGCAATTCGTTTAGTGAGTGGCTTCTTATTGGTCGTTGCGACGTTGGAGCTTTGGCTTTGGGCAAGAAGAATTGCAGTTTCGTTGCCTCCGTTCTTCTTGCAGTAGTATTCATTCTTTATTTTGCATATGAATTGGACAATGTTAATTTTCTTAGGATCATCTCCATCCATAAGTTCATGTTTAGCAAAGGCATCAAGGAATTGATCCCATGTGGTCGGCAGGGACTGTGTTAAGATGCTGGCGAACGTAACATTGTCGATGTGGAACGGAGATCGCATCGTGTTGATCTCCTCGACTAGGGTCTTCATCTTATTAATGTATTCCAGAATATTTTCATCTTTTTCGGCTTTCATACAGAATAGATTTTTCATGTATGTAAGTGCAGTGCGGAATCCGGTGGTCTGGTGAAGTGTCTTCAGTGCGATCCATACTTTGGCAGATGTTTGATTTTGATCGATGTGGTGGAGCTGTGGGGCTGCGACATTTCGGATCAAGATAACTTTGGCCAATTCATCGTTGCTGATTCAATTGTTGCTGCTCTCATGATGAAGGAGCCTATTGGGCTTCTTGATAGATTCACTAATGTATCCCAAAGGCCGGTTGCACACAAGATCGGAGTGATGCATCGGGACCAATCGGCCCAATTATTTTCATTAGGATGTAATTTCTCACTAAGGGCGCTCAGAAATCTATATTTCTGAGCTGTTATTTCCTTAATGACATCATCATCATCATCATCATTCTCATTAGGGGTATCCACATAGGGGACCCTGAGGGAGGCTTCCTCATGATCAGATTCCTCCCTTCATTCGGGGGACTTGAGAGGAATCGTTTATAAAGATGTTGTCTGTTTCGTCTATGGACGACATAGGGGCGGGTGTGTTATCTCGGGTGGGATAATTTGATGTGTTCTGAATTGAGTGCGTAAAGCAATTGAGTTTGGTCTATTTGAAATTCGGTTATGAGATTCAGGGCACAGGGCCCATAACCTGTGGCAATATGTTGGAGCGGGAAGACTCAGGAATAGATGCCAGATGGGTGTCCGATGTAGAAAGAGAGGGATCAGGATGATAAGATAGGGGATCTACTATATGACAATATATACTACCGTGTATGTAATCATACTGTCAGCACGGCATAGGACCAACTGTCTCACGTGGGCGTGGAGCCCCTGATCTGTGGCCCTTCAATAGAGTACCCCCCACCAATTTATCAAATATATGTCCTCAAAACATTTCAAAGTTGTAGCTATTATATGTACAAGGATATGAACATATTAGTATTACTGATGACTGAACTCTAGAGTAGCCAATTGCAGTGGAATTAAAGCAGTACGTGATCTGTAAATACATGGATGGATAGATATGATTGGACTCTAAAATATCTTCCACCATTACTAAGCAATTGGATGGGCCGATCTTATGCTATCTTGTTATCTTCAAATATAGATCAGCTCTGATACTGACCAATCTGACAATTAGATTGCTTAATGTTGGCAGGGTACACCTCATTATTTTATCTCCTCTATTTCCATAAAAGTTTTCAGAACTTTAGGATTCATATTTGCAGAGATATATGACAATTTGTCAGTTTTGACTGCAAAACAAGGAAGTGTAAACAAAGTTACTGCTGTAGTCGACTATAAAGTTATCCATATATTCACAAATATAAATCCTAAAGTTCTGAGAACTTTTATGGAGATAGAGGAGATAAAATAATGGGGTGTACCCTGCCAACATTAAGCAATCTAATTGTCAGATCGGACAGTATTAGAGCTGATCTATATTTGAAGATGATAAGATAGCAAAGGATCGGCCCATCAGATTGCTTAATAATGGCGGAAGATATTTTAGAGTCCAATCATATCTATCCACCCATGTATTTACAGATCACGTACTGCTCTAATTCCACTACAATTGGCTACTCTAGAGTTCAGTCATCAGTAATATTAATATGTTCATATCCTTGTACATGTGACAGCTACAACTTTGAAATGTTTTGAGGACATATATTTGATAAATTGGTGGAGGGTACTCTGCCAACACTAAGCAATCTGATCATTAGATCAGACAATATCAGAGCTGATCTATAGTCAAAGATAACAAGATAGCAAACAATCAACTGATTCGATTGCTTAGTAATGGCAGAAGATCTTTTAGAGTTCGAGTATATCTATCCACACATATATTTGCAGATTGCGTACTTCTCTAATTCCGCTGCAATTGGCTATTCTAGATTTGGAATTGTTTCAGTCATCTGTTACTTTAATATGTTTATATTCTCGAATATAAAGCAGTTACAGCTTTGAAATGTTTTGAGAACATATATTGCATAAATTGCAAGGGGGTTCTCTGCCAACACTAAGCAATCCAATCAATAGATCGAATATTATTCAAGCAGATCTATATCTCAAGATAGCAAGATACCAATTAATCGGCTCATCTGATTACTTAGTAGTGGTAGGAGATCTTTGAGAGGCTGATCATATCTGTCCATATGCTTCTTTGCAGGTCACATGCTGCTCTAATTTCACTGTAATTGGCTACTCTAAACTTGAAAATGTTTCAGTCATTAGTAATATTAATATGTTTATATTTCTGTACATAAGGTAGTTACAGCTTTGAAACATTTTGAGAACATATATTGGATAGATTGCAAGGGAATGCTCTAACAATACAAAGCAATCTAACTATCAGATCAAATATTATTCAAGCAAATCTAAATTCAAAAATAAGAACATACTGAAAAATCGGCTCATCCAATTTTTTGGTAATGACAGACTCTTTTAGAGTCTAATTATATCTATTTACACAAGTATGTTCAGATTGCTAACAACTTTACTTCTGTTGCAAATGGCTACTCTAAATTCAAATAGTTTATAATCATATCTCATTCATTTTAATGCCAATATCAATGGTATTAGGCTTGTTTGAAAGCTACAATCCATTACAAATCAATTCTTAATACCTTAGTAATAAATATTATTTGTAGTTATAACTCTATTACTAAAAAAACTGTATGCTAACTGTTTGCTGTCAAAACTATATCCAAACAAGAAAGGTTTGCAGTTTAAACTGTATTCCTGACCAGACAGGTTTGCTATCTAAACTGTATTTCTAACCAGACAGGTCTGTTGTCTAAACTGTATTTCTAACTAGACAGGTTTACTGTCTAAATTGTATTTCTAATGAAACAGGCTGGCTGTCTAAACTGTATCTCTAATTAGACAGGTCTGCTGTCTCAACTGTATTTCTAACCAGACAGGTCTGCTATCTAAACTGTATTTTTAACTAGATAGGTTTGCTGTCTAAACTGTATTTCTAACAAGACAGGTTTGCTGTCTAAACTGTATGTTACGAGCGGACAACTCGTATTGTGCGGCAGTTATTCCTGGGTAAGCTACCGCTTAGAGCTTCATATGAAGAGTCTACTCTCAACTAGAGAGTCGCCTAAGTGCATCTAGGCAAAGCTAACTCGGTCTGAGTTCGATCAGATCGCAAATCTAAGGGATCGCCTTAGGTGCAAGTTATATGATGTGATGAAGTGGATTGGACAGGGATGAGCTGAGCGAGCAGGAATTTGCGAGTGAAGCTTTAATGAAGGTTTATGGTCCTGAATTCACAAAGGAGACCAAGTCTGAAGCGACTGTGGTCTTTACAAGTGATCTTATATACAAGTATACTAAAGTCGAGTCACAGTATAGTAAGGAGACGCGTTAGCAATCTAGGAATGTACCAGAAGGTACTCGGGGAGATGACGCGTTGATAGCAAAAGAGAATGAGTCAAACGGACAAGAACTGACTCACGCGTGCACATATCTACTGTATGGAAAGGGAGTCAAGAGAAGTCAGTAGGAAGGGGCTGTACGTACGTGAGAAAGGTAGATGAAATAGGAAGGTCTGGTAAGGTAAACTGAATCAGGATGTAATTGCTAAGTATCGAGATAGTGGCAACTGCCGAGGTAAGTCCAGTAGGCACGGTAAGCGGGCCAGTAGTACACATAAATGTGGAATAAAAGTACAGTAAAGCGTAAAGCACATGCACCAAGATATGACTGAGGGTGTAACACTGTATCTTAACAAGACAGGTTTGTTGTCTAAATTGTATTTCTAATCAGACAGGTCTGCTGTCTAAACTGTATCTCTAACCAAACAGGTTTGCTGTCTAAACTGTATCTCTAACTAGATAGGTTTGCTGTCTAAACTATATCTCTAACCAGGCAGATTTGCTGTCTAAACTGTATCTCTAAATAGACAGGTTTGCTGTGTAAACTGTATCCCTAACTAGACAGGTTTGCTGTGTAAACTGTATCTCTAACTAGACAGGTTTGCTATGTAAACTGTATCCCTAACTAGACAGGTTTGCTGTCTAAACTGTATTTCTAACCAGTAGTGTTGTGCCAGGCCCTGCTTCAGGCTGGGGGCTGGGCCAAGCTGAGCTGAGCCAAGCCCTAGTAGGCCAGGCTGAGGTGGCGGCTCAGTGAGGGCTTTGGCCTGGCTCAAGAAAGAGCAAAACTGGAGCTGAAGGCTTAGGCTGCGGCTTTTTAGTTGAACTACCGTGGTCATAGTTAATCCAATTGCATGTTCACCAATGTCAAGTGTACAGTACATTCGTGCTTACTTGCAGTGGCACTGGCACTTGCTCACAGAGCGAGTTCATTACACATGATCTCGAAAGGTAGGAACACGAGCATCCCTTGCGTCGACCTGTTGTCTCCTGATCGCTTTACCTACACGTCCCCATTTTGTTCTATGGTTGACAATCCAATCACCCTTTATCGCGCCTCTGCATCTGCAACGTAATTCCCATATGGCGTCTGTTTCACGCCTCTTCATGCAACCACCCCCATGCGATGCTCTACATTTGCTTGGGTTGATGAGCGGCCTTTGCCACACCCTCTGAGTTCACTGCTCAACCCAGGCCAACTGTGACAAGCTTCACAGGACTCCATACCTTTCATGCCAACACAGATATAATAGCATCACGCTGACTAGGGATATGAATGACATAATTGTTGAGATTATGGTTAAGGTGTTGACCATCCTTGCAATTGCGACAAAGAAAGCGAAGCACATGAGTCATGGACGAATCAGTGAGTTTGTGTGGTGTATATTTACCATTCTCACTAACAGGCTATTCAGAAACATACTTTAAGAACTTGACGGAAAACAGAGACATCGAGGACAGCTTGGAGAGGTTGGACAATTAATGCAAGAAGAGTCACAGAATGGCATCTACAGAGCAGCTGAAAATGATGCACAGTGTTGATGGGAAGATAATGGCATTGACGATAGAGTGAGGGGTGTCAAGGGGCAGGTACAGGGTGTTTGCAGTGATGTGCAACATCAGCAAAAGATCCATCTGCTTGAAAGTGGCTTTAAAGACCTTAAAACGGCTTTTGAGCGTTCCAAGTGCTCTCAAGCTGTATAAGCCCATATTTTTTTGTTTTTTGTTTTAAGCATAACTCAGTCAATTCTTGTCCAATTTGCATGCTTGAGGGCTCATTCGAATCACATGAAAAAGGGCTACATCATGAATGCATAGAACCTGCAATAATCCTGCATTTCACCATTTCAAGCTAAATTAAGAGGAAAAAAGCAGATGGATCTTTTGCTGATGAAGACATTTGTGGCGATATGCAACAGTGCGAGGTGTCGATGGCAAATTAGATGAGTCCAACCGTTTGTCATTTTTTCAAACCCTGATTGTCATTCCTGTTGAGACAGAGCACTTTAGCCATGTGTATTGGCTACTGGACTCATACATACTGTAGTTATCGAGCCTGCCATGTTACCATGCATGCAGTGTGCAGTGCTCCAATATATCTTATTATAGATTACTTTTAGTCGCTCTCTTGAGCTCCCAAGGTGTTCGGACAGCTTCCTAATAGCTGCCCATAGCTGCCTAATGGCTGCCTATAGCTCCCTTTAGCTGCCTGTAGCTGCCATCAGCTGCCTAAGCACCATGCGCCTCAGCAGCTTCCTATGTGTTGATTGCCGACACTTTTACCAGCAGCTTCTATTCATTCATGTGTCATAATAGTCTTTACAGCTGCCTATTATATTTCTACTAAGCTTCCTTACTTACTGGTAGCTTTATTGTTTTAACTTTACTTACTGTTTTTAGTTACCGACGATCTTTGCAGATCAGGAACACTCATTAGTTGTATAAGTACAGTAACTTGTACGCTGTGCAATAACAAGGTTATCAGTTCTTCTGAGGCATTCACTGCTGAACAGTTTCCTTCTGAACAGTTCTTAGCTACCGGTCAGAGTCCTCAGCTCCCAACCGTTTCCCCTTCTCTCGCTGCACTTCAACAATTCCATGTGCTGAGACAGCTTCATAGAGAACCAGCTAGATTGTCTCCTATGATGGCTTTTGCCCCCAAACCCATCCACAAATCATAACATTACACACAAAGCCCATCACAACGGTACAATGTACTACTACAACTCTTAGTGATTTTTCCAAGGAAATATATTCAATAACTGGAAATCTACTGACTCCTTGTGGGTACACAGAAAAATGTGCGTTACTCTTGATCTTGCCATATGACGACCCTTGATCATTCCTTGTTTTTATACCAGTTCAGACCGTCGCATGCGACATTCAAAGGGCATGTCGAGGTCACTTGAATGCTACTGGAGTGAGGGACAATGGTCAGCTCGCATACACTTTTTTTTAGTGCAGATGATCAAATGGTTATTCCCTTAGGTCAGCCGACTCCTCATCCGACTGACTGACCCCCACATCAAACATGGCACACCTGATGTTCCAGCTTAATCCAGCCTTCACTCCCGCTACCACACTACCACGGCCCACACTCGTTCCCACATTCACAACTGCCTCCCACCTCTAACCAGTGAAAACTATGTCACAGTCATCGTCACATAGCTAGCACCTCAGGCATAGCACCTGCCCTTATCGATGCTTATCTTTTCTGAGCTAAGTGAATATCAGGATGGAAGATCATTATGGCCAACTGCTTCGACTTGTTGGCAATCTTCAGCTGCAAAACCACAAACTCATGAACCAGATTTTCACTCACCCTTCACCAACCGTCTAACAACCACTCAGAGCACCTGGACCATCCCTCTCAGCCCAGCCACCAGACATCACAAATTCATCTTTCATTCCCTTCTCTGTTCTCATATCCCTTGACTAGACGCCCTGGATTCCGACTTTGAATGATGCCTCACACTCCATTGCTGGACTCCAAAGCCTCCAAACACCTACACATGACAATCTACATTTGTTTAGGTCAACAGTCACGCCTGCTACCCCCAAGTTCACTGCTAACTGCAGTATCAGCCAAGCAAGTTCCCTTGCCCACAATGCACTGCTGCACCCCTTATCCCCTCTCCCATTCCATCAACCGAGCGCCAGCCAGCCAGCAAAGAATAAGTCAATTGACTCAATTTGGCTGTGCGGTGGGCCGTGCATGAAAAGAAACAACAGGCATGCGGGTCTCATGGATGTGAGTATGGATAAGGATAGTGCAGTGCTGAGCGTCATCATGGCTTGAACAAATGGGGCAGACATCCCCATGTCGTATCATCTCATATGTAGAGTTATTTTCCAGACCTATGTAAATGTGTATTATGTTATGTTATCTATCAATCGTATTGGTTTAAAAAGCTGGGGCTTGAGCCAAGCCGAGCCGAGGCCGGCCGTCACTGGGGGCTTTGGCCCAGCCCAGATATTTTAAAAGCCTGAGCCCTCTCAAGCTGGGCCTGAGCTGGGGTTTTTGAGCCGAGCCAGGCCAGCACAACACTACTAACCAGACAGGTTTGCTGTCTAAACTGTATCTCTAACCAGACAGGTTTGCTGTCTAAACTGTATCCATAATCAGACAGGTTTGCTGTTTGAACTGTATCTCTAATTAGACAGGTTTGCTGTCTAAATTATATTTATAATTAGACAGGTCTGCTGTTTAAACTGTATCTCTAACTAGACAGGTCTTTTGTATTAAACTGTATCTGTAACTAGACAGGTTTGCTGTCTAAACTGTATCTCTAATCAGACAGGTTTGCTGTCTAAATTGTATTTCTAACTAGACAGGTTTGCTGTCTATAGGGAATAGCACAGGCTGTCCTGGGGTTTTTTTCGACGACTTGCACCCGCACCTGCCAATACCCACGCTCGCGCCCACAGGTGTGGGTTTCCTGCTCTCATGGGTGGGGTTTTCACACGGGATTTTGAGCGTGATGGCAGGTTCCCACACACTAAGGTGGTGGGTCAATGCACTGGGCCGCTGGACGAGTCTGGAGTTGATCTCAGAAGGCCGTTGTTGTCATCGCGCCTGATGTAAGGTCATGAATCTGCCACTGAATCGGAAAGAACGACTTGACAAGTTTGAAAGTGTTGTGAATCAGACACAAAAAAAGACAGAAAGTTTATGAAAACGAGACACAAGAAAGTTTGTTGATTGTTACTAACAAGACAAACAACTATTGACGCGGCCAAGAAGAGATGTATACACACACGGACTGTTGAAGTCCACAACAATGACATGCTGACACCTGACGCGGCCAAGAAGAGATGTATACATCAGCAAACACAGATTTTGCTATGTAGCTCTAGGTAGTGCTACATAGCACCATAGCACCATAGTGACATAGCAGAGGTCCTAGTGTTTATAACGCTGTCTAGTGCTATACAGCACTATGTAGTCCTACATAGCAAATCCATAGTCCTACATAGTGCATCGGCCCAGGATTCACCATGGGCTCGAGTGCAGGCTCGGGTGCGGACCCAAGTGCAGACCCGAGTGCGGGCGCGGGTTTTCGTATCGTGGGTTCCCACAGGTTGATGCATTCAGATGATGGGGGCATGCTAAAATAATATTGATCAACTACTACTACTACTACTACATGAATAGCTGGAGAATGTGATCCATTTCGAATTACATAACATTGCCTGCACGAGCGTTGCCGTTCACTTGTCATCGACATCCCACTTGTAGTGTCTTCAGACTGCACAGATTGTGACAGAATCGACAGTGATGGCAGTGTCTCTTCCTCCTGCAGCTACTGTTGCCGTTGTCATGAACCCTGTGACCCAAACGAGTGAGACAATTACAGTCGTGTCCCCTGACACTCCCTCTCAGACGACGAAAAAATCAAGCTGCATGCACACGAACTCCTCAGTTCTGGTGACACCACCTGCCCTCTCACTAATCTTGTCCGTGCAATCATCGCAGCCGCAACCCAATGCTGCCTGAACCTGAACCCAAGCTGGGATTCTGTGAACAAGAGTGGGATCGGAAAGCGCCACTGATTCGTGCGAGGGAAGTTGCAATGCCGTTGCATGAACCACATAACAACGTTCTAGGACTCAGCTGAGAGGAAGGTGGAGACAGTAGGCCAACCGAATCTTCGTGTTCGTGTGCCTCGAGTGAGCCATCAGGGAAAGGCTGTCCTGAGCAGAATGTGAGGTCATCGTCCTCACGGTGAGACTCCTGCAAGACTTCTGAGCCAATCCTCTGATGAAGCTCCTGACGATGTCCTCAAACATTTGTCATGGCCTCGTAGCCGTAATACCGTGCCCGCTTGTGTAGGT